>VWZK01008116.1:0-52306 GCA_013396935.1 Baryphthengus martii
CCTGGTATGTCAAGCTTCAGAAAAGAAAAAAATTCTTTTACTTGTTTGAAATTCATCTCCCACCGATGTCAGTGAGCACAACCTGTTTCTCATACAGTAGGATTGAGTGCAGAAGAGTTTCACAGACCGCTCACCCACCAGGAAGGAGCGTCATTCCCAGTCCTGCTCCTTCACATCCCTTGATCTCCTGAGGTACATGCAAGATGCAGATGCACCAAGGCTCCCTACCAACCAAACAAGAGCTTTGCCACATTCTCATGATCCGACTGACACTCAGCACCCTGTTGCTCCTTCGTCTGCTGCTACACACGGAAGCCATAACCACAGAGAGCTGTCAGTTATGACTTCGAGGTGTCTTCCCCAAAGTGAAACAGCCATCCTCAAGTAGAGCAGCAGACAGGGCTTGATTTATTGTTCTTGAGATGCGCTGCCTTGCATCTGTCTACCTTGAGGCTCACATTTGAGCCCCTCAGTTGCATGAGGTCCTTCTGATCTTCCCTCACCACTACCACAGTACTCGCCTACGAACTCCAGATCACTGATGAAGATGAACAAAGCCTCTAATGTCATTATTCCTTTACATTACTACCAACACCTCCCAGGACACCAACAGCTTTCTCTGGCCGTTCTCATTCTCTCTAAAAAAAAAATCTATTCAATAATTTTATTCTTTGTAATAGAACCACACATTCTGCTCACTGAAGAAACCGCAGCGCTTCAGTGGATATCTGATCATCATAAAACAATCTCACAAGCTGCAAAAAAGCCGATCCTAACAATTATGTGTTCTAAGAGCTCAGTAATTAGAGTCCAAAGGAGATAAAAATCGATGAATAATGAATGAGAGGTTGTCAAGGCTTCTGAAAGGCATCCACAAGCACACTTCTTGGGACAACCCCACACTGGCACATCTGCCAAGGCCACCAACACACAGCACCGTAGCCAAATGCGGACAGAAAATGGGTTCTACACATGTTTGTGTAGAGATCTGAACGTGATTCAACACACAGACCAGGACAGACACTGCTGTAGGGTGAGCTCTCTAACCTCTGCTAGGATGTTCATCATCTTTTCCTACATCTCAGGTGAAGACAACCAAATACATTTTTGGGAAATGTTGGGTTTTGTTTTAAAAGGTATAACCTGTTGAAAGAGGAAAAAAAAGATCTTGTTCATCGACCTTCCAGAAGCAGGCCTCACTAATGAGTCGCAGGAATGAAATCTTATATTCAGCCCTCAGAATCTGAAAGCAACCTATTTGTAAGACACCAGATAGCACGCGCTGAGTCACTGCCCCAACCTTCCCAACTTCCATTCAGGATAGATGCTTTGTCAATGAAATGAAAACACAGCTTTCCTCAAACATCTGTTATCTCTATTTTGCCATCGGATGATCTAGTCTCAGTCTCCCTGTCTAAAAGATCCAAACTCAGCAGTTTTATCCCCAGTATCTAATTTTGCTGCATATTCAGAGTATTAAAACTAAGACCTTCATGCACTTGGTAACAAAGGACCAGGGCCTTTGACTCAGATGTCCTTTTGCCCCTTTGAGAGGAGCCTCTTGCACAGGCTCAGCGCTTCCCCATCGTCAGTTCTTTGCTCCATGAAAATCCTCCTAGTGCACAACCCGTGCACGTCTGAGTAGGAGTTGTCACGCTGGCAACGTGTCACAGAATCACAGAATGTTAGGGATTGGAAGGGACCTTGAAAGATCGAGTCCAATCCCCCTGCCAGACAAGGAACCTAAATGACATCACACAAAGGCGTCCAGGCGGGTCTTGAATGTCTCCAGAGAAGGAGACTCCACAACCCCCCTGGGCAGCCTGTTCCAGTGCTCTGTGGCCCTTACTGTAAAGAAGTTCCTTCTAAAGTTTAAGCGGAACCTCCTGTGTTCCAGCTTGCACCCATTACCCCTTGTCCTGTCATTGGGCATCACTGAGAAGAGCCTGGCTCCATCCTCATGACATTTGCCCTTAACATATTTATAAACATAAATTCAACCCCAGTTCTTAGCCCTTTCTGATCATCAGCTAGGTCAAGATTCATGTCCTTTTATAAATTCTCTAGGAGAACATGGAGAACTTCAAGGGGTAGCTCAAACCCATGTTTATGACAGTCTCTACTTTTCCACAGTGAAGGAGATTCATGAACAGAACATGAGACCAGGATTAGCACAATGACCTCACACTCCTCTAGATACAAAGATCTACCAGTCCTACAATTCAATGCTTCTGTTCTGCGATATCAACACCCATGTTCCCCCTGAGGTCAGGTCACATTCCCAATTCCAGGAGCCAGCCAATGCTACCAGAAGAAGCTACCATTTTAAAGGAACAACAGAAGAGTATGGGGTGGAGTTTGCAAGCTGATTCACTACTGATTTGCCAGTAAAAAACACGTCCTAGCATTTAAGATACTATAGTGAAGCTCCTGAACAGCCTAGAACATAAATAAATGTGAGACACTGGAACAGGTTGCCCAGAGAGGTGGTGGAAGCCCCATCCCTGGAAGTTTTGAAGGCCAGGTTGGATGGGGCTCTGGGCAACCTGCTCCAGTGGGAGGTGTCCTTGCCCATGGCAGGGAGGTTGGAACTTGATGATCTTCAAGGTCCCTTCCGACCCTGACAATCCTACAAGATTCTAATTCTATAAGATGACGACATATGCTGTCATCAGCACTTTAAAGATAATATCTTAAAAATAAATTAAACTAAATATCATTTAACCCTCAACTTGTCTTTCAAAAATAAAAGCGAGATGTTCACAGCAATTTAAGTCAACTTAGAAAAACTAAGGACATTCTTGACATGGTCACAAACCCTTCATGAGAAGCATCAGGTTTGAGGCAAAATATGCTTCTGGGGACAGAAACAAACACAAGCTTCAACCACCTCCTGACTGTAGTTTAGGATGCAAAAGCAAATTCAAGATGGAGACCTGTGAAGTACCCACCTTCACTATGACAGTTTGATCGGAGACGCTGCTCATCATCTCGTTGATGGACTTGAAGAGCTGCAGCAGAGACTCCCTGAAGTCTGCTTCTCCTTTGTTTTCATAAAGTCTGAAAATTAATTAGGTTTCATAAGCATGATCCCACTAAAAGTGGAAATACATTTATTTTTTAAAATGTTCAAGTGAAAGACGATAATTTCTTGCAGTATTTTTACTTAAGTTCAAGAATTTCTACAAGGTTCTTCACTGAACCAAGAGTTTTCCTTCACAAAAACACTACAGACAAGACAAACTGACCAGGATGGGCCAGCAGGAACAACAGACTTATTTTAAAGCCTCCTACATAAAATGCCACATTCATTATTGTTGTTTATGCCCTCAAGTCATGGTGAATCCCTCAGCAGTGACCCAATTCCACATACCCACACAGGCAGTGGGATGGAGTCTCTTCACTCTGCACAAGAGCTAGCAGATGTCTGGCAGGACCAGTGCCAAGAAGCTCTCTGATGAGGAAGCCAGAAAGCATCCAGACAACTTGCCAGCAATCATTAAAATCTACCAGTGGCCTACAGTGAGTGACCTTAAACTCTGTGAAAGAAAAAAAAATATCTATCAACCCATTATTTGCTAAAAAAAATATTTTTTTTAGTGGTCTCTTCTCATGAAAAAATTAAAACATATTTCTCCTCTAATTTCTGGCTCACTGACACTAAACTGGTTAAGCTCATTTCCCCCAGATTCAGTAAAGCTGCTGCAGAAGAACAACTAACCCACAGTTGGAGTTCAAGGCAGGTCCCTGTGCCTTCAGGTGGGATTTGTAAGAGCCCATCTGACAGGGACCCTTCTTTTCTCTCCCGGATGCTTTCAGGGGGATTAAAACCACCCTGAGACACCTGAGCAACACCAAAGTCAAAAAATATATGGCCAAGCTAAAGAACTTGGTCCACTGGTTCAACACAGCAGAGGAATGAACCTTCCTGAAACCCTCTTGAATATTTTAAAAGCAGAATGATCTCAGCTTCAGGTGGAGGAGGTGGTAATTCTCACCAAAAAATGGAAAGGGATGGGGAGAAGATCACCAGCTCCACCTAAATCCTTTAAATTCCACCCCCCAAGTTTTGGCAATACCTACGTCTCACATACGTAAGGGTTGCTGCAAATATACTTCTTGAACCTCAGCTACACAGACTTAACACGACCCAAAACTAAAAACTGGTGCTTAAAAGAAACCCAGGAGAATCTGGCATCCAGGTCAAATCAAAATAGGGGTGGTTCAGAAACATCAGATGGGACTTTTCATCCAGCTCAAACCCCATGATTACCCAGTTGGCTTTGCCTCCAAGAGCCTCTTCCAACAGCAACTGGGCTTCCACTAGCTCTGACTCTGAACTCACTTAAACATTTTGCACCAAGACTCATCAGAGCAACTCCCAGCAAGAGTTGAATTCCTCTCTAATTTCCTCCATTTCCTTTTGGACTTAAACTCAGTAGGAAGGTCTTGAAAGTGCACAGCTCAAAGAACACCACACTCAGGAATTTTCTCCATACAGTCATAGTATGATTTCTTCATGTCTGAAGATAACATGATGGACCACCTATGGCAGGTGGAAAGGGGCTTATCTTAAAATGAACAGAAAGATCAGAATCTTCTCGCTGCTTTACACTGAAACTCATGTGTATCATTTTTAATGCTGTGTTCATAAACCTTGGGGAGCCACAGATTAAAAAAAAGCTATTTAACCAGGACACAGGGGAAATGTACGCTACCAAAAAAATATTAAATTGTGTTTTTTCGCTGTGCTGCTATTTCTCTTTTAGGCTAAAATTGGGGGTTATTCAGGACAAATTATTTGTTAACTCCCAACTTCAATAATGGATTTCAGTGTCCCCCTGAACAGATTAGAGAGGTGAAACTAATACCAATAGAAAGAGTAACTAAACTTGACAGTCCAATAAATCAAACTGCTTCAGACAAAAAGCTTTGTGTTTCAAAAAGGAAATTGTAATAAAAATAAACAAGTTAAGTCACAAATGTGTTTCCACTCCCAGTTATTAACATATATTTATTTAATGCACCTGATAAGGCACTAAACCACTGCAGCTCTGGGAAAAACAGATTTACACCGAGGCGACCCTTCTAGCACTGCCTTCAAAATTTTAAGATTGTTATAAATGCAACACAATCACTGGGATCATTACCGAGTAAACCAAATAAAGATGTTTGTAAAGATCATTTGTACTACTTTGCCTTTATAAACCTTGATGTGCTACTTGCCACCAGGCTTTAACTAGATGAACTAGGCTTCTATGGATTAATCCAGAACTAAAGTTTGCCTGCAATCACATTACTAAAATGCTCTCCATATATTCAGTCCACTACCGCATCACTAAAGTTAAAAACATGTAATATTTTTTAATAAAAGATTCTGCTTGCTCCTTGCAATTTCTCAGTAAAACACTAACAATAATTCCAGGAGTCTGCTCTGCTTCTGCATTATAAGCACTTCAAATCACACACCTCGGGCAGGATTTAAAGTCTTACAGCAGAACAAATCATGGTGTCATTCAGCAGCTTGGCTGATAAATCCCTTGTCATTGAGAGCTGTGTCTTCCCAATGTTGAAGAACTGTGAATTTGTGCTTAGCATGAGGAAATCCAATGGCCAATACCAGAGGGTCATATTGTCTGTAAATCTAAATCTGCCGCGAGAGATATTTTTTTTTCTGTTTTGAAGTGATTTGTGGGATCTGCAAAAGTACAAGTGACATTCAATGTTTTACGAATCTCACAGCAAGAGTCCTACAGAAATAAATTACAATCTCTAAATTAGACAAAGGTTGGTGGAGTTGGCAACTTGAGAGCTCTACATAAATCCCTTGTAATAAGGTTGTTACCATCCCTAACAAGTAGTAAAAGGATTGAATCTAAGTGAAGGCAAAGATATCAACTCAGTTTATATCTTTTTTTTTAATATTTTGTACATAAACCACTTTCAAATGAACTTGGAATAATTATTTATGCTTGACTTTATGGATGGATGCCCACTGCGGACAGCACCAGCGAGTCTGTAGTTTACCATGCAGGAGGTCAACTGGGGAGCAAAGAATAACCCTCAGCGGGCCTCTGCCATGCCAGCAGGAATAGAAAAAGCTCTAGAGAAACCCAAATTATTCTCCTATCAAAAATATTACCACTCTTGAGGAGATTTCTTCAGCTCTTCTTTCTCTCCACTTTGTCTCACTCACTGAAACCTACAGAGTCTGCAGGGCCCTACAACCACCACCACTTTCCTCCTGTTCTGACAGAAGGGTCTGGGGAGCTCCGAGTTGTTGAAGGCTTAACTCCAACAATACTTGTGGCTTTCTTGAACAAGGCAGCATGTCCAAAAAAGTACACTTTATCCTCCTTCCTCCCCACCTCGCTATCCATCTATCACTGTCACACTCTCCATGTCTGGCCTACCAGTAAAGCCTGCTGCAAACCACAGCATCCCCCTGGTGTCCGCAAGCACCACGTAAGGATAAACACCCCACCTCCCATTCCAGAAAAGCTGCCCCTCGGCTTTGCTATAAAATTTTCATTATTTTAGTCTGCCCAGACTTTTGCAACCATCTGAGGAAAGCCCCTAGCAAAGCCCAGGCCTTGATGAGGCCTTGATGAGGGCAGTCAGGCTACTCAGTACCTTCAATCCTTCAGTCATAGTATCAGACAGTTAACAAATGTTTCCCAAATAGTGGCAACTTTTATTTGCTCAGGGACTAAACTATAGAGAGCTAAACCAGATGATTTTAGCAGTGCACTGCTACTTAAGATATACATGTCTTACAAAAACTCAGCCTGCTCCTAGGGAACAACTGTCTCCTGAAACAAGTTTTAACAACTCAAGATATTTCTACAACAGTGCAATATTGAGCAGGTTTTAAACAAATGATAATTTTGACAGCTTTTCCTACAAAATACTGTCAATGGGAATTACAGGAGGTTTCAGCATCTACATTACTTACTGATTGAATAATATCCTGGACCGGACTATGAACTTGAAGATGTACTCCAGAGCTTTCATAGCTTTAAAGAGTTGATCGGTGACACCACACTTCTCAGCGCTGTCCACGTACGTTTTTAAAACTTTAGTCAGTTTTCTGTTTAAATACAAAACCACATAGGAGTTACAAGTATGCTTGCAGAGAAGAGTTTCAATTTTGAATATTTTCAAGAAAAATTATGGGCCTAAGTGTCCAAGTTACAATTAATAAACTCATTATGTTCTTTTGCTGATGATGATTCTGCAGTCTATTCTTGAGAAAAAAAAAACACAACCAAAACACCATTCAACGTCTAAGCAATAAAGTAAATCTCAGTAAGACTTATTTTCTGCTAAATATTAAGGGATATTCATACTTAGGCTATTATAAATATAATGAAATGCAAGCATTGTTAGAATCAGAACACAAAATGAGATGCTCTTCATTAAACAGGTTTCCCCTTCACAGAGCTTTCCCATGGATTTGGAGCTAGAATTTGTGAAAATTGTTTTTCTCCAAAATGTATACAACTTCAGTTGGAAATTCTCTCAATTCTACATTTTCGTGTCTATCAAACTTGAAAGTGAAACAATTTTAAAGATAATACCATTTCCACTACCTTCCTTCTAATGAATATAAGTGACAACTTGAATGCAATTCCAAACAATTTCATTTTAAATCATTCAAACACTGTATGCTTCAAGATTCACACTAAAACTAAGAACATTACATACCACTAACAGAAAATAACATTGAGTAGTCAAATATCTTGAAATAGGCATTTATTTGAATAGGAGTAAACTGCCTCAGAATTTCGGGTAACCACTTAGGTATTGTCAATGCAACCTCTTTTAAAACTCGTGCGATAAAAGGCGGGGAGAGGGCAGGGATCTGTCACACCCCCCAGCACAAGTCAAGCCAGAATTCAGCTCCTCCAGCACCCTCAAGCTTAAACCTGCTTCTGCCTCCCTGCATTTCAGGATGCTCTCCATGCCTACCAGCAGGAAGGCCACCCTCAGCTCTTGCTGGAAACATTCAAGGTCAGGCTGTACAGGTTCAAGCTGCTCTAGCTGCAGGTGTCCCTGCTTCCTGAAGGGAAGGTTGAACTAGATGACCTTGAAAGGTCCTTTCCAATCAAACTCAGTCTATGATTCCAATAAAAGCAGTTGCTGGAGGATGCTTCATCCTTTACCTACTTCATATGAAGGCTGGAACAGTGGCTGTAACTCAGTGAGCCGCTCGTAGTATCAAACTTCTGACTACAGGCCTAACTCTTCTTCATTATTTTAAATCAATACTTCTCAAACATTTTCTGGCCACATAATAGACTGCCTAGCAGTAAAGTGCACAGCAGGTTTGCTGGTTTGCAGTTGTTTTCTCCCCAACACCAGAGATATCCATTATATATTTTTTCACTGACACCAACAGTCTGAAGCAGCACCAAAGATCTTAACTCTCAAGAAATACTTAAGACAACAAAAAGGTCTATTATTTTTGCTCCAAGGTGACAGTAGCACAAATACAGAGTAGAACACCAGTTTAACGCACCAAACAACATATCTGAGGCATCTTAAATGGACGTGATTTCTTTCTCAAGCATCAATGAGAATCGCTTATGAGTATTTCCCTCACAAAATACTGCTTGAAATCTTCAAATCACCCCTTCAATACAACAGGATCAAAACTTCTTCCTTGCAAATGACCGACTGTTTTACTACTGTTATTCCAAGACAGACATACTATCCTCAGGCTTCTTCAACAATCTCGTGAGCTCTATGGGCAAACTCCTAATTGACTTACAAAAACCAGTAACTGAGAAATGTTATTTGGAAAAAGTTACATAAGCTACATTAGAAAAAGTAAATTTAAGAATTTACGTGTAGGCCAACGTAGCGCTGAAATGCTTCTTGATGTAGGTTTCCAAAACAGGGTTAAAATGTTGAAATTTTCTGTCAGCAATCAGGCCAATGATAAATACCTGAAAAAAATAGTATGATTATTGCACTATCCTCAAAAGAATTTAATATTACACATTCACTCACCTTTATTTTCAGAGAAGACACATTAACAACATTAAAACACAGACTTTGCATTTTGATTATCCTCCCAACATATTCATATTCTCCTCTCCTATGAAAGTTTCCTGTTTGTACTAAAGTTTTTTGTTCTAAGCACAAATTGCACGTTTCTGACAAATTCTGCTGTTAATCCACTAAAATGACTGGACTCAACTGTTTCCATCTTTTCTGGGAGGATTACATGATGTGACTCAACCCCCCTTTGATCAAGCCCAACTGAAACGTCAAATATTATTTCATTTTAAAATTGTATCTAATAGCTAAGATGATTTTTTTCATTAGTAAACTTCATTTTGCATTTACAACTTGTTTTATTTACTTATTACACTATCAAAATTATTACACCCACACCACAAACTTACCAAAGCATCAAATACCAACGTGTCAAACGTCTCACTCTCTGAGTTCTCCATCATTATGTTAAAAAGTGCATCCAATGTGTCTTGGAGAAACTAGAAATAAATACACGAGTCGTCACGTTTTAGGGGAAAAATGACATTCAGATTTCACACTGGTTTCTTCAGACATTTATAAAATGCAGAAATGAAGGCAAAGTAAAGGTATTTTTTAAGTTAGCAAAAAAAGGAAAATGTAAAACATTTTTCTTGTCAGCAGATTGTTTTTAGTTGATTATTGATACACCCATATCACTTAAGTAGAAGGAAAAAAAAGTCATAAATCACACTTGATACACCTGAAGGAGTTTAATCTCTTCTAGTGAATGAACAAAAATATATCTCAAAACTCATTTTCAACAGTCATCAGGATCATGCAGTTTCTGAAAACCGATGGTTTCAGAGCACAAACCAGACAAGCAACCAAGCCTCATGCCAAATCCATCAAGTCACCCTCAGTAGCTTTGAGCTCAGCAATGAGAAGTTCACAGCGTTACGGCTTTCCATGACTGCATCAACCCAAATCCACCATTTCCAAAGGAAAGCACACATGCAGGCGTGGGAAACACCGAGCACACAACCTCCTGGCCCCAGCCCAAAACCTACAGGCCTCTATCACTGTAACAGAGGTCGAGTCTTCACTAGCCAGTTGGCTGGACACCCTCATCTGTGCAACATGGGAGTAAAAGCAGATTAGTGTCAGGGGATTCAAATTAAGCAGAGGGATAAAAGCTCTTTCACGCATGTCTAATCACAGTATTTCCTCCCAGCGACAACCAGTAACGCACACGTGGCCCAGCGATACTCAACGTGCTCGGTTTTATCGGCGTGGGATTCCGTGTCTGAGCAGTTTCTCCCACCAGATGACCCAAACCCAACATGGGCTCCTCCAAGGCAGAGCAAGGATGGATCATGGCGTCCATTTGTATTTGTTTTGGTCGAGAAAGAAGGGGTTCAACCTGGATTATTCCAGCTCATCTGTCACAAAGTAAAAGCGGTTTTTGTCTTGCAGACAAGACAAGGTAGAGTTGGGGAAGAATATCTGAACAGAAGTCTCGTAGATGTGGTGCTGAAGGACATGGTTTAGTGGTGGACTCGGCAGTTGGACTTGATCTTAAAGGTCTCTTCCAATCTAAACAATCTTATGATTCCCAAAACTGCAACTACAGACACATACATCGTGGGAATAAAGGAAAAACGGCCTGACTCCTGCCTTTCTCCCTTAAAAATTTTTATCTTTGCAATGAGTCTCCTAGATCAAACATGATCTATGGACTATCTACTCTAAATCTCAGGAATTCATCTCCACTTAGCAGTTCACTGACCACCACTGCATAACAAAGCAAGCGAACATGGAGCCACAGGTTGTGCCACTAATATCTGAAGATGAAAGAATGGAGAAGTCAAAACACTTGCAGCTGATTTTAGACTTCAGTTCTGGAGAAGATCCAGCTCAGTTTCTCTACAGGATCTGCAGAGGAACGACAGCTTTTGCAGTCACATTTATTGAATTAAAGCTAACATGCGTAAGTATAGTACATTTAACCAGTAGACAGCAGGAACAGAAGAGTAAAGCACAGTTTGGAGCTTTAACAGAATTTTTTGTCCTGATTTGAAGAGAAGTGGAACTCTTAGCCAGGCTGTGTTTGGGATCTAAGTCCCTTGAAAAACAAAGGATGGTCAGAAGGTCACGTTATGACCAATCAAGTCTTCATTTCATATCCAGGCATCATATATTGACTTTTGTTGGTAGAGTTCCAGCTTCAAATCTGTTCATAAAGACTTCATGTAGCAGCAAGAACACCACAGGACAGATGTTTTTGTTCTGTAAAGTGGCAGGAAAATGTTTCTTGGGTCGGGAGCTAGTCCGAATAATTTCTAGACTATTAGTTTACATTCTCATATCCTCTACACTCGGTGCACAATTGGGAGCCAGAGTCTCTGTTAAAAGGAGATAACATTTAGAGTTTCCATATCCTATTCACACAGTCAATCACAGCACGAGTATCTTGGCTGATCTCTACTCAGTAATAAACGAACACCTGTAGGCAGAGGCATTTTACTCGAATCTTTTTTTTTTTAAAATAAAGGGTTTAACAGGAAATTTGATTATGTTTTATCACATGTACTTTTTTAAACATACACAGCCTGTGCCACGTATCGCATTCAAAAACGTGAAGGATGGAAAAAGCTGATAGAATGGAGCAGTTACAAACCAGATACTACAAACCTACAACAGAGCGTTCTACACAGGTTTTCTTGAACATTGCTGTAACAGATGGATAATGTAAACAGTGAATTTGTAAAAAGAAAAAAAAAAATGGTGAAGAGAGCAAATTACGCGTTCACCCTTCTGTCCTAACTCAAGCTCTGCTCAGATCTCTGCGTAATAGTGAAAAGGGAGTAAGATTTCATGAGTCCTGCAACAGTGCATGGAGAAGAGGGGAAATTAAATGACAGAACTACGACAACCTTCCTGAAAAAAAAAAAAAAAAAAATCAATCACATAAGATCCTATTTTCACCATAAGATCCTATTTTCACCACATTCAAATGATATCATCAGCATTCTCAGATGGTTTATGTTCCTTCAGGATGAGACATTCATTATGCTTCTATTAACCAAATTAAAAAAACCACCGAAGGAAAGGAACAACACTACAAGCCTTCAAGGGTCACCTGTCCCCCAAGACATTACAGCTTTTGATACTCTTTTAGATCTGATTTATTACAACACTTTCAATAAAATCCCAGCCTACTATTTTCCACAGCTAAATCTGTCTTTCGGTAGGTCTCTACAATCACTCAGCGGCCTTGGCAAATGTAAATAACTTGGCTCAGCTAAAAATTTTCAGGAGAAATAAATTAGTTTCTTTTTCTTTTTTTTTTTTTTTTTACAAAAAAGTATCAGCAGCACACAGTAGGATTGCATTCCACCTCCATATATTAAAAATGCATTTAATATCACCATGTAAGAGTCCCAAGAGATTTTAATCTTGCAAAGAAAATCGCCTTTTGCCTTCATGTATCTGTACACAAAAAAAATCACTGAAGTGCTAAAAACACACCCTGGGTTTTCAGAAATTTGCATTTTTATGTGTGTTTTACCACTACTCTACATCTGAAATGTTATTTGAGGGCAGGGAGAAGGGCATGAGCATCCTGAAGGCTGAGAGATAATTGGGTACAACTTCACGTCGAAGTGCGTGCAGTGAGGCTGAGGGGGCAGGGAACAAAAATCTCTAAAACAGGAGATTCAGCAAAATAAGGATGCCAAGTTTATTTTAAAAGAAATGAAGCTGTTACCTTCACCACTTCACCGCCATCAACTTTCATCAGCTGCTTCAAATTCTGCTGCAACAGGTTCGTGTTCGATCGCCACTTCAGAAGCCCCAAGAGGTCAACTGGGAATAAGAAAAACAGTTCTATCACGTAGGATATTTACTTTCATTCGCACTTTCAGGACAAAAGTTTACATCCTTAGGTCAGCCTTTTTCACCGGACAACAACATATTTCTAGGATGCCCCTGACACTGCCGAGACCTCGCACAACGTATTTCATGAAACGACTCTGAACGGCTTTCCAAAAAGCCGCCTGCTTTTGAAATGTCAGCATTAAAATCTTGGCCAAGAAAGTCTGATCCCTCAGTTTTAATTTGCTGTACACAACAGTTCTGTGTTTAAAAAAAAAAAGATGCCAAAATTAAATTAGTCGGCCACCAACAGAGTCATATCTACAGGGTTCGGACTCTCTCAGCATTGATGTTCCGAGTTTCTTCGCTCTCACTGAATAAACTGAAAAGAAAATAAGGCACGACGCAAGGGAAACAGTTGCAAACAAAGCTAATTTCGGGGAAAGATGTCTGCTTAATAACTCATACTGCCCAAATTGCTTGGTTGCTTCCAAGCCAGGGCCCGGAGCAGATCCCAAAACAAACCAACTCCAAATGGTTTCATCCCCAAATTCTACATCGCGCTATTCAGGTCGCGTCACTTCAGCACCCTCTGATTAATAAGGGAACACAAACAGCAAGCTCACTCTTATCCAAGAGCCACACCACCATTTTTCAGTTTCCTTTAAAGAAAACTTCCTATGAGGACCTCACCAGCTGGGGTTCCACTGCAAACAAACACACCAGTAAATATTAACAACCACACTGGAGCACCAGTAAGTTAAATTCACCTTGACATTGGTTGAGATGCCTCCTGAATTGCCCACGAGCCCAAAATCCCAAGCTCATCCTGCCTTAGCCACAGGAGCATCAAGGAAAAAAATAAGTCCTCCCTGCCCCATTAAAAGCCAGTTTTCAGCACAAACCAAGCTCTTGGAAAATCATCCTCAGTAGAAGCCCCAGAATGGTGACAAACAGAAGATTTTAAAGACTGTTTACCTACAGTTTAGCCACTGGATTCCTACTGCATATTATCCACCCTTTAATATGGTTAATATGGGAATTCTACTCAATATAACTCTTGAGCAATAAGGACAGACAGCTTCTCCCAACCAATATTCCCTCACTTTTTATTCAGACTTTCATAACAACCAACAAAATGTTTACCCAGACATGAATCTGCAGAGTATATTCTGGATTTATATGCAGACACACAGGGCAGCTACTCTACTGTCCCCAAATCTTCCATTCTAAGCAATAAATAAAATTCCTTCTGGAGGAATGAACTGTGGTTCTCCTTGGGATAAATTCCCCTCCAAGCAGCACTCAAATCCAACTCAAATCATTTCTTTGGGAGTAGAAGTCAAGAGTGTTTTACTACATTAAAGCTTTGAACAATCCCTATCCTCAACTTCTTCATTTTTTTTATATTTTTAATATATCCTACAAGATGTCTATAGACTGGAAGCAAAGTCTTGGAAGCTCAACATCAACAGAAAAATTGCTTCTGGAAGAAAAGTAAAGATTCCTCCATGAGTTTCCAAAGTGTTCCATGAAGATGTTTACATCAGCTTTCCACCACTGCATTTGGGTTCAGTCTGACTTCTAAAAAGGCATCAGCTTGACAAAAGTGATCTGAACAAAAAGAGCGTACAGTAAAGATGTGCGTTCACCCCGTCACTGCAAGGATTAACTCCAGCCAAGTACCAAGTGGTCAGTTAACGTCAGTCAATCCTACTCTTTAGTAGGTCTAGGTCTAAAAAAAGACAGTAAGCAGAATAAGATAAGAAGGTAACACCATATTTTTAGCCTGTAGTTACTAATAATTACCATAGTCAGCTCAGGTCAAGTCAAATTTGTGTGATCACAAGCGAGGAACAAGACAGAATGAGACTTTTCAACTACAAATGGTCAGAGGGAACACCCAGCCCACCAAGCAGCCGACAGCAACTTTATTTGGGCTCATGTCATTTATACTGACTACACGGGGAGATTTTATTTGACGTCTTATTTCACAATTGGAAGTAAATGGTCCAGCTTCCTGGTTACGTATTTTCCTTGACCTGTATCTATGCAAAGGTTTTCCTGTAGAGACAGTCAAAACTTCTCAAAGTCCAGTCACCAAGTTAAAGTTAGATAATATTTTCACTCTAAATTTCCTTCTTTTTTGAAATCATCTTCCCTCTTGTCCATAAGCATTTGGTTTTCCATTCTATGACCTGTTCTGTTTTAATTTTGTATTTACCTGTTTATTTTTATGCCACTATAGCACCTGAATTTGTCTAATTATATTGTTTGTTGTGAGTTGTTTTTTTTTCCATTAGCAATTCTGCTGAAGGATTACACAAAGTTCCTCCTAACTCTTCCCTGAAAGCCTCTTCTCCTTGGTTCCTTGAAGTACTGACTCCAGATCAGTAACAGTCATTATTATCTAGAGGTTTGAGTCCTCCTCCTTCAGGTAGAAAACCTCCATCTTCTAGCTGACAGAAAAACAAGATTCTAATACCAAAACTGCCCTGCCCATGCAGGAGAAAACAAGACCTCAACTTGTCACAGCTCAACAAGCTACATAGAAAAAAAAGGAAAACAAAAAATCAACACACAACTCTGACTGGGACATCAGGAATAGATTCAAACCAGACCTTGCTGCTGAGATATTACCAACAGCAAGCAGACAGCCCATAACATATGGGATCAAGTGTCTCACTCTCGACCCTAAAAAGAAAAACCACAACAAACCACAGAAAACTCGTTAACACAAAACAAAAAAATTACGAAATTGGGGTGTTGGTTGCCCCACAACATGGAACATGTAGCAAAGTGTGAGGTACCAAGGAGTCAATCATCCTCTAGAGAAGGTGGAGACCCAGTGCCACGTTGCCAGCAGGGCTGTCACTCGTGACTTCACAACACACACAACTCTACAGTTTGAGACAGGTCCACATAAACCCTTAAATTCCAGAGTTTCAATAGAAAAACCTCTATTTCGTTACAGAAAAAAATGCACTTGATGTTTATGTCAGTGCTTCTTCAGCCCATAAAGGGCATATTGGTTAGAGAAAGTCTTGAGATAGGATGGACATCCTGTGAATGGGGCAAGAACATTCTCTTTACTGTGATGGAGCCCAGGAACAGGCTGTCCAGAGAGGTGATGGAGTCTCGTTCTCTAGAGACTTTCCAAATACCCCTGGATCTGTTCCTGTGTGGCCAGCCCTGGGTGATCCTGCTCTGGCAGGGGGGTTGGACTTGATCTCCAGAGGTCCCGTCCAACCCCTAACATTCTATGATTCTGCCTTGGATGGCAAAAGGAGGAGAAGTTCTCCAAGAGGCAAGGTGACGATGAAAATCAGCTTCTGAGGCCTCCAAGAGTCCATCTTCTCACTGATTCCTGAAAAGGTTGGGGGTTTTTTTCGCTTGTTTTCAGACAGTCCTACTCTTCAGCTGTCATTGCTACCCTTCCTCAAAATTAAATTCAAAATCTAGGAGGTATTTATATACCCTGAAGATATTTAAAAGACATACAGATGAGGTGCTTCACAACACAGTTCAGTGGTGGCAGTGTGGGTTAATGGCTGGACTCGATTTTCATGGTCTTTCCCAACCAAAATGATTCTATGATCTAAGAGAGGGCAAAAAAAAATACGCTGCTTTAATATACTCTGCCACAAATCACTAACCACCGCTCAAAGTTAACTAAGGAGATACTTCATACTACCATTTTCTCTCAAAGGAAATAGCTGAAGTCTGACCAGTGGCCAAGTTTGTTATTCTGGAGACTTTTCAGATGCTAAGGACATCAATTACCAACCAAAAAACAACATCAATAACTTATAGTTCATAGAGAACTCAAGTCAAGTGAGGGTTCAAAGAGCTTATATCCACCAAAAGAGAGCCTGCAACATCAAACATAATGCAGAAAGAGCCATATGATTTACTAGCACACATTCAAAATTAAGAAAACCAGGTCTTGAAGCCAATTCTAAGATACTTATGGAGGGTGAACAAACAATAATAAATGACCCGAAGAAGAAAATTATGTTTTGGCTCAACATTTTGGTAAATGACGATAACCATGGATTTTTACTTATTTTTAAGATAAAGGAAGAATCTGAACCAACCATTTTACAGAAGTTCAAAGCAGTTTCAGAAACTATAATCTGAAAAGCACTGCCAATTTTTAGGTGAAAATGATATTAAGGGAGGAATTTAATAATAGAATTGTTTTTTAATGATGGGATTGTTTTGTTTGCTTAAGGATCCACAGAGATCTTGGTTAATAATGTCCAAATATTTAGCAGGAAGAGAAAAAGGCTTTAGCAACTTTAAGCAAGTTTCACCACCAACATAATTAACAGTAACATTTAAATAAAGATCAAAAGTTCAAAAGCAAATTAGATGTAAATTAAGCCGGAATCAATGCTCAGTCTTAATCATAGTTCTGAGAAAGCAATGTCAGTGTATTGATTACTCTGTAATACTTCTGACCGCTAACAAGCACCAGGATAGATATGAGAGGAAAAAAACCCACCAACTAATCATATCAGAAAGAAAAAACAGCTCAATCCCACACACTGTTTGCTACAGAAGGCCAAACCCACTGTGTCACCGCCGAGCTACGAAATTCAAAAAAAAAAACCAAACAAAACCACACACACATTCCCAAATTGGTTGCTGAACACCCTCTTAGGCTATGAGCCTGCCAGACTGCAGTGAATCTGATGTGCTCGGAATAGGAAACACCGAGGATGTGCTGTAAGAGAGACGCCACTGAAAAAAAAAAAAATCACCGCAATAAAATTCTGGAGTTGACTATGAAGTCGTCCCAGAGCAGTGACTTTCCCCTCCCCACCCACTCTTCATCCCAAGATCTCCTCATCCTCAACCTGGCCTCCTGACAGATCCAGCTGAAGTGAGCCCCCCAGCCCTTTCTCCTGAGCCACAAAGGAAGGATCCCTTTTTCCCTGGCATGACTCACTCACATCTCAATGACCCACCCACACTCCCGAGCCTACTTCTGGTACAGCGAAGAGAACAAGGGACCGCTCCATGGCAACGAAGCGCAAAAAAAAAAAAAATTTGCAGAGAGGGCACAGTCTGGAAATGTGAAATATCTGCTTTGGTGGCTGCCATCAGCTCTACTTTCCACAGTCAGCCAGCTGACAAATACACATGAAAAATGTATATAAGGCAACTTTTAAAAATTAAAAAAATAGGCCACCTCCATTCCTGGTAGTCATGTGTGCATGAAAGCGACCTCCACACCACGTATTCTCCCGTTTACATCCCTTCTGGCCAGCACAAGAAAATAACAAGAGCTTTCTCCAGGCTTAAGGTATGGATATTGCACCTTGGAAATAACATCAAACAGCTTATTTGGGAGCGGAGCCATAATATTACCTACTCTTGAAAGCAAACTCATCTTCCTTGGTGCTATTATTCATACCCACAGAGAAGTGAAATGCCACAGAGCCTGTTTGCAGTGTACTTCAGTGGAAAAGTCTCAGCTATACGGCAAACAATATTCCTGTCTCTGTTTAACTTGAGATGCTTCTGTTTTCTTAGAGGTACAGACTGTTCCAAAGCAAAGCCCATGGGCAGAGAAACAGCTGGATAACACTCTCTCAAATGGTTTTGTTTTGTGCAGACAATTTGATCCCAGGCTGGGTGGCAACCAGCCCTCCATTCACAGTGGAAAGGGGATGAAGAGTGAAATAAAAAAGAAATAATCAGTACATACAACCCCAACTCCAACTGCAAGGAGCAGAAATTCCAGCATTTCGGTAAGCTTACCATTCTGGGTAAGTTTTGTTGAACAAACTAGAGTAGAAATCTGGAAAGAGTCTTTGCTGATGGTGCAGCTTCCGAGGTTCTGCATGCTCTTCCCCGTGGCAGAGTGTCCTTTTTCCTCCAATTCTATTTTAGTGGAAGGCAGACTCAAATATGTCGAGGCATCCTCCAGCTTCTTTGCTTCTGCCTACAGTGGCGGGTTAAATACAACAGGAAACAAGCTGAAAATATCCAGGCAAAAACCTTGGCAATAATAAAATTTTACTATTTACATTGGATTTTCTTATTGTTCCTAATCCAGTGGCTCCTTAATAGTAATTTAGCACTGAATTGTCTACAGATTAAAACTAAGATGTGATATTTGAAGGACTACAGAATTTCCTAGCTATGAAAACCCAGATAAAACTCTATAACATGTCTTTGAAATTGAAACATCACCAGCAAAACATACTCAGGGTTTAACAATCAATCTACTAAGCACACAAATGGCACAGTGCTTGCTATTTAGTTGCTCGATCTAACAAAATAGTCCATAACACCTTTTTCTGCGTAATTCTGTAATGGTAATTCCATAGAAGTCAGCCAAGCTGAGCTAGCTACTATGGGAAGATTAAAGTATCTCTAAATTCTACCTTGTAAACTATAAGGTCGTGTTCTCCATCTCTCAGAGTTGTCCCATCATATCTCATGAGCTTCACAAATGCTAGGGCAAATATTTTCTCTGATTTATCTTTGGCTGTAAAAAAAAAAAGACAACCCACACACCAGAAAATGAAGTATTTGATAGTTATATAGAGAGTTCACCTAAATCTCAAACAACGTGGATAACTTGTAAATGAGTGACCATGGAGAACCACACAAGAAATTAGGAGAGTCTAAATGCAAGATAGCATGAAAAATGCAAAATAAATGTGCAAGCATCTGACCACACCAACTTAATATTTCTATATTCTGTTTGTTTTTAGAAAGCTGGGTTAAGCCAGCTTTTTAAAAACTAAACAGAAATTAGATGCATTTATAATACTCAAGATTTTAAGGAGTTAGAAGAATGGGAGTGCTTGGTACCTAGAATAATGATTTAAAGACCAGCAATGAGGATTTCATCAGGGCTCTATCATTTAGAGGGGGGAAATTAGAACCAAAACGTGACCTGGATTCATAATCATAGATAGATGAAGCACCCGAGTTTGAGAGCTGGACCACTCTACAATCCCCAGGAACTAGAAAAATGCCTTCATGTTGCTGCCTTTGTTCAAAATCTACTATTAAATATTAAGAAAAACAAAGCAATAGGGCAAGTAAAACCACAAAATAAGAAATAAAACCAGAAGAGAAGCGCAATCAACTGGAGACAGCCCAAGGAGCCTGTGAGAAAGCTCTGCAGCCTAAAGGCACAGCTGCTATTTAATATTTAAACCACAGCCGACCTCAACTTTTGAGTCATCATCAAAACATTTCTGACTCCAGAAATTTGTAGTGCACAATCATCATTTTGACACTAATGACATTGATTTTTCAGCACGTTATTTACATAAGCAAGTATCACTCTCTAAGTAAATCTTTTATTATTGATTAATTCGTAAAATATACAGCTGCCATTAAGTAACTGCTCTGGGGTAACGTCCTACACGTTACCCAGATACACACAGATGAGGAGTCTTCAAATACAGCCAGTGGACGTTACTTGACTAATGTCTTGGTCTACCCAGTTAATCCACAGGAAAAAAAAAATACGCTGGAGATGTAGAAAGGCTCTCTTATCAAAGGAGCCAGCCCCTGTAACCACTGTATGGAATGAAGGTCATCAGGGCTGAAGCAAGTCCCCAACATTCACTATGAAACAACTGCAGACAAATAAAAGACGTGCGGCTCTCCATCTGATCCTCAACAGTTCAAAGCATCTCAGCAACATTGCAAGAAAGCTGAGGAAACCCACAAACTCTCAAACTATCTTTTAGGTCAAAATAGCGATCAAAATAGCTTAAAAAACCCCCACAAGTCATTCTGAGAAGTAGAAACCAATTTTCTTCATATCTACATCTTTCATTACTGGTGCTAAGCCTACCACAAACTCTTTCTTTCTCCCATTTCACACGTGGGGTTGTTAAATATCTTTAGAACCTGCTCTAGTAGGAGGTGTCCTTGCCCATGATAGGGGGGCTAGAACTAGATGATCTTTAAGATCCCTTCCAACCCAAACCATTCCATGATTCTGTAGTCCCTGCTCAACTCCAAGAGAAACACCACAGCCCCTTCAGTTGCTAACTGAAAGTTTTATTCACTACTCCCTTTATTTGACTTGAAGCATTAACTAGAGAGGAAAGGAAAAACTTGATGGCCACAGGTAAGAGAAAGATGAAAAGGGAAAAAGAAGCTAACAGAAAAAAAGACAAGGGGGAGGAACAAAGCAGCAACTTATCCCCACGCTAAAAGTGATTACAATAGTCAATTAGATTAGGAATGTTCAGCCTGTTTCAGCAGGTTTTGGCACCAGACCCTGACAGGAACCGCAGTGAACGGGCTGAATTACTCACAGTCCTGTGACGATCTGTGACGGAACGTGAACCTTAAATGACTTCGGTTCACATCTTCGATGGGGATTGCGACCTTTGTGTATTGGGAAAGAGGAAGGAGAAAGAAAACAGTCAGTGCAGGACCTTCAAATCTCATCAACTGCTATCAAACCTCACCTAGACAACTTGCAACAATATGCTTAGTGCTTTCAACAGCTTAATGTTAAGGGCCAGCTTCATTTTGCCTTGAAAAAAGTCACAGATGCCCCTGGAAAATCATTGAGGTATCAATTCTTGCAGCAAGAAAGAGAGAACCAATGTCTGTCATATTACCTGACAAGACCTGCACCTTCACATGTCGGGTTGTAACCTCAAAGCCTCTCCTGCCGCTCCCCCCAGCTCAGGAATAAACCCCTCTTGAGTTGGGCTGGTAGAGGTGAACTTTATCAGCAATGGCAAAGAAAACATTCTTACAATATCCCTTATCCACGCAAAACTTGTAGCCCATACACTATGAAAGCATCTCTGATCCACGGGTAAGCAGCAGGCAGAGATGGAGCCACCGCTCTTCTCCCCCAGGATTTCTGTTAGAGCCATCATACTTTCTTCATCACACCCACATTGGGGTTCCTCAGCACCACATCTGGGTTTCTGCCGGTCCCCAGCAGCCACTTTCTGGCTACAGATGCAACCACACCCCCTTCAGACTTCAGAGTATGGAGAGTAGCTGTAAGTCCCTTCCCCCAAATACTGCTCCCACTGACTACAGCTACACAGAATACATTTTATAAAAAGCTAACACTAACCTCCTCTGGAATATTAAAACTTGGCATTTAAGCTCAAATGTTATTACCCAAGCAAATCCAGCAAGCTTAAAGCACAATCAGTCAGCTCCCAAAACACTGATGAGTTCAACGCTACGGTAATTATGTTTTTATCTTAATATCCTGCTTCTTTAGGTCTGCTTCACGGCAACAGAGTAAACCATTCACAAACGGGTGTTAGAGTGTCCCCATAATGGTTGTCTTGACCAAAAGGATGAAATGAAAATTTTTTATATGCAATACAAGTCAAATCTATTTTCCAGCACTCTGAACACCTTAGTTCAGCTACTCCTTTTGTCCTACTCAACACGATCGCAAGCATTGAATGTCCTCAGTTCTCTTTCTCAAGGTTTCCCACTTAAACCTGTATTAACTGCGTAGTAACCCACCCAGAAGAAGTTACTGTAACAATTAATATACCTTTACAGTCTCAAACCAGCGAGGCTGCTTTACTTGGTAATATATTACTGACTTGTACTCGGAGATGGCTTCATCACCAGCGCCAGGAAAAATAACGCTCTGGAAAACACAAACAAAAAGAGAAGATGCTTGTCCATCTTGAAATAAATAATAAAAAAATAAATATAAATCAGGTCAAAAATAAGACAGAAGGGCTCAAGTTCAGAGCTCCTCGTGAAATGAGTCTTCAAGTGCATGTACTGATAAGATGTATTTAGTTATGACAAAGTGAAAGTTTTGTACAGAAAAGCGAGGGCTTAAGTTGACAAGTAGAAAGATGTTAAAAAGTCTTAGACAGATACGTATCAAAACCAAATCAAGCCAGGCATTAAATACTTTAATACCTCTAATCTTTTGCCATCCTCATCATACACAGACACTGTGACTTCTACATTCTTCGCCGTTGTTTTACTGCCTTTGTCAAAATCTCCCTGAACCAACGTCACGTAGATGTCGTTACGAACGTCACCTACAAGGAAAATCAAAGCACAAAGTTCTCAGCAATTTTTACAGTGTGCCTATTGATGGGTGAAACCAATGATACATAGAAAAAAAACACCACACACTTTAACAGCAATCATGGATATACAGGGAAACACATTTAGAAGCCACGGTGTCTTGAACATTCAAAACCAGTAGCGCTGAAAAGAGCTGTTTCGCTAAAATTGCACTACGACGCCTCAAATCTGAACTATCAGCTCAGTGCACCAAGTGGAATCTAGCAAAAACATCATCATGTGTTATTTCAAAAATGAAAGAATAGCACATCATACAATCATGTTGGTTGGAAAAAAGTCTTTAAGATCATCAAGTCCAACTGTACCCCCATCCCTGCCAGGGCACCACTGAGCCCTGTCCCTCAGCACCACATCTCCACACCTTGGAAAACCCTCCAGGGATCATGGGGACTCCAGCCCTGCCCTGGGCAGCCTGGGACAGGCCTGGACAACCCTTCCAGGAAAGATTTCTTTCCTAACATCCAACCTAAACCTCCTCCGGGGCAACTTGAGGCTGCTTCCTCTTGTCCTGTCACTTGTTCCTTGGGAGAAGGGACCACCCCCATTTGGCTCCAACCTCACAGCAGGGAGTTGTGGAGAGCCAGAAGGTCTCCCCTGAGCCTCCTTTGCTCCAGGCTGAACAAGCCCAGCTCCCTCAGCTGCTCCTCACCAGGCCTGTGCTCCAGACTCTCCCCCAGCTCCGTTGTCCTTCTTTGGACACCCTCCAGCCCCTCAGTGTCCTCCTTAGAGTGAGTACCGTAACACTTTAACACCACCTCAGTTCCACTTCTGGGTTTTAGTGGGTTTTTTTCGGTTGGGTTTTGGTTTTGTTTTGGTCTGTTTTGTTGAGTTTGTTCAGGTTTGGTTTTTACACAACTTCTATGATTATTTTGAGAGGATGAGTTTCAACAGAGTCACTAATTTATCCCATAAACAAATATGTTGCAATTTAAAAATATTTCACAGCCTAGAGAGGACTGTTTAACCTGTTACATCAGGAAGCGGTTTGATGTTTTTACTGACTGGGGGGTTGAAGGCGAGGGTTGTATTTCGCTTTGTCTTAAAATTCTCTTCAACTATATCCCAATTCAATTGAACTTTTGAAAAGTAATTAGGGAAACAGGAGACTGTCAGTAACTTCATGAGGCAGATGGTTTATGTGCCAACACAGGATCCCAAGCAGAGGTGCTGAAGCACTTAAACCACACTGGATAGACAGGAAAAATATCTGAAAATACAGTCAGCAACCACAGGGAGAGCTGCAACTGGGATGGTTTCGAGGATATTAAATGGGCCCTCCAGAGCCCAGCCCTCAGATGGGCACAGTGCAGGGCTTTTCCTATAGGTTGTTGCTTATGGCCATTTTTATTTTGAGAAGCATCACATTTTGGGGATTTTGTAAACCCCAGAATTGAACATCCAGAAAATGTAGGTATTAAAAAAAGGCAGTATGGCTTTATTTCAAATGCATTTGCCAAAACTAGTACCAATTCTACAAGACTTGGATATCTCTAAACCCATCTCCGAAAACAAAAAATCTTCTCTTTCCAGCAAATCCAAACCAGAAAGAATTTACACTATCACTAATTTCACATCTTTGGGGGGGGAGTTGTTTTATTTATATGTGGCAGATAGTACTGAAGCATTTCACATCTTTGAAATCAGATTAAATCCTTCGATGATCCATTATTTCTAACCTTCATCATACCTCACACTCATCTTTCTTCTTCCCCCTCAAGCTTCCATACATACTGATATTTAGAAAAGGTTAAAATATAATAAAGCCACATTACTTTACACAATGACTTACCAGGCATAATAATCTCAGGAAAGCCCATTTTTCGAGCCACGGCTGTTGACCTATCCACTAAATGTGGAAACTCTTTCCTAATCTGATGAATATCTCCTGGAAGAAGTTTCAAAGTCACCCACAAACCTGTTGTGTAAAAACCACAAGTGATTAAATTAGAGGTTTGGGGTTTTTTTTCTAGTTACTAAGGATCTTTTAGCACACACTGAAATATAAAAATATACATTAAGTTAACTGCTGTTCATTTACAAAAGACACATACACTTCACAAAATATTTTAAAACTCAAAACCCCACCGCTTCAAGGAGGAAACATGAGTACAGCATAGAGAAGTATGTTCCACTTCCTGGAAAACCGTATAAAATTCTCACCTGGGAGCTTAGTGACTAATAAAAAAACCTGGAAAACCGGAATTCTGTGCAAGGTAAGGAGCGAGGTCTTTGCATTGTGCACTTTGCAGCAATACTATCCAGAATGTGCCTGGGTAGGGAGGTGTTAGGCAGATGTTCAAAACCAGAGGCATGTAGCTGCCCTCATGTGGGCTTCAAGCCAAAAATTTTCTTCACACTGTAATAATTTCAATCTAACAGGTCTCCATTCCGAACAAAAAACAGTTACCAAGACTATCTGACAGATGCAAAGAAGGAAACACTTGGTTATCAGCAGGATCAACTCCTCCTCACAGAACTGAACTTATCACTGAAGTCTTCCGGAGGGTCTCATGGAAATGGAGTTATGAAGCCATCAGACCTGCCTCAAGCTTGTATCCATCCTTTGAACCCTCACAAGTTTTCTAATGAAATGTTTATCTTCCCCAGGAAGAACAAGAAGCAGTAGCACTGATTTGAATGGAAAAATTTAAGTACTACAACCAACCAGTATTGAGATGCCAAACAAAGCACCACCAGATAGGTACCCCAATTGGTTCCATCACCACCACCCCCATANCTTCAGACAATGGATAATTAAAATGTTTATTTAGATTTCTTTGGTATTAATTTGGAAAAAAATAGGGAAAAAAAGAGTCATTTTTCTTGGGGCTATTGTTCAGATACCCCCTACAAGGGATACAGATATTCAGCTACACTATGGTTGGTGGAAGCTCCACACTGGCCTCATATGATATTAATCCAGAGTGCCAAAAAAGATTGAAGCCAGTAGAACAACAACTGAGCCATCACACAACTCACTTGAACTGGCAGGTACATTATGCTCACAAAGTGTTGTTTACCTCTATGTAGGAAATAACCAATTTATTCAGATTTTGGAAGCTAACTCAGCTTCACATCAGCAGAGTCTACGCTGATTCGTGTACGTTGAGTTCTAAGTGGTGATGGGAGCAGCCCCTGACAGAAAGGGGTCAGTGGGGCTGCCTTGCTTCAGCTCCAGTTTTACCACCTCTGATCTCTGCTGGGAGCACCACCCTGGTCTTTTTGAGATGGAGCCAAACGCTGCCAGGGCAGCTGCGAAGCGGAAAAATAAGGCAAAGGGAAGAGAGGAAGAGAATATTCCTTCCTTCAACATGAGGAGGCCAAAATCCACAGCTCAAGGGCATGAGAGCTGATTCTCTGAACCATCGCTTCCAGTACAAAAAAATAAAGATGTCCAAGCGATGAACAACACAGGGAAGTGCATGTAGGGTTACCAAGGGGCTGGAAGGAAGAGCTGAATGAGCTCTGAAGGATGGGGAAGAGGGGGAACAAACCATGCAAAACCAGCAATGAGCAAGTAAAAATTACACCCCCTCCCTTGATTCCAAAAATGAAAATCGTCACCCGTCGCAAAGGAAGCGACGAGCAGTTTTAGGTACAGCGAGGTAAATAAAGAGTGGTACGTACCCTGCCCCTTGTGGTTAACTTCTTTAGCAGCAATCACTTTGTTTATAACAGTCTGAAGGAAATCATTCTCCCCTGCCACCCTGGGTGAAAAACGGGATGATATGTTCAGCTGCTTGTGTCGAATGGCGTCATCCAACGCTAGCCTGGAGGATGCACATGACGACCAAACACCAGGAAACAAAGGGTCACAGAAAACCAGAAGTCACAGGAACAAGGGAACAACAAAAGATCATATCATAGTTGTGACAAAGAGTATTGATTAGTCCACGCAAGACAAAAGGACAGGAAAGGTAACAAGAAAGACAGAGGAAGATCATTAATCAGAAGACCGCTGATCTACAGCCAAGAAGTCCAGCATGCTCGCGTTGTCGCTTCTCCCTCCAGGGACATGCACGGGCCCCACTAACGCTTTGTGAGGACAGGAGGGATGGTTCCCACCTGAGCATCCCATTGGGAAGCACTAAAAGTCCCAACACAGGCAGTTTGCTGCAGATATTCGAGAGCAAACTGGCCCTGTGACACCCCAAGGGTCATTTCTGCCAGTCTATAGGTTAAGTAGCAGTGCTCATGGGCTGAAGGAAAAGCTACTGTGATCCTCACAGAAATGAAAAGGAGAAAAGCAGATAACCCAAACATTGTTGAACCGGCTGAATAAGTGAAAAAGCAGAGACTAACAGCAGCATGAAGTGTGATTTAAGTGATCTCACCAAGCGCTTTTGGTAACTATCGTGTTGGTGGGTAGTGAATGACCGTAACACAAAGATATGGAAACAGAATTGTGGGTGGTACAACAGAAGCAAAGCGTGGAATGAGAAGAAAAAAAAAATGTGGCTCATATATACAGCCTAAGACTAGGTTGGAAATGACAGCAGCTTTCGTCGTGTGTTCTCCCTATTATTCGTACTCTTTGGAATACACATTTTCAAAAGAATGTTTTAATTTGGGAAGGGAAAATAAATAAATCACATTGCACATCTTTCCAAAAAGCTGATTTCTACACAGAGAGAAAATAAATCGGTGCTAACGGAGCAGAAAACTAGATGCTCCGTTAGCAGCCACTTTGATACACAAAGATTCATTTTCATTGCAGACTTCCACACTCACCAAAAAAAAGCAGCTTGCTATTGTTTATCACACAATAAACTCCCTGTTTTCCTTGAAAAATGGAATTGTACTCCTGATTTTCCCATTCGCACCCTCTACACCATGAAACCCTTTCAGCCATGAGGTGAGTACCTGCCCAGCTCCCCCACAGCACCCGCAGATCCTGCAACCCCCCAGGAGCCAAACACTGCAGACCACGAGGGCTTCCTGAATTAAGCCAAAATTCCAAAAATCCCAAAATAAAGTTCATTTGAGTTGACATTACTCCAAGCATTTCTAGTGTTAAAACCCCTCTGAATACCCATTAGTACATTAATGAAGGAATTTAGCTGATTTAAATAAATTTAGCTGATTTAAATGGTTTGCTTTTCTGAACAGATGGCCATCTAACATTTCAAAAAAAATAATCAGAAAACTCATTCATATTTTATGCCCATTTGACTTCTCCCTTCTACCTCTCCCCCTTCATGGAATAAAAAAATCCCAGGTGAAGTATGGATGGAACACAGTTTGTCACACGTTCTCTTTTGTTAATTAGCTATAACTTCTAAAAGCGCTATTTCAGCACACATTTATACATTCATAAATATTCAGGCTATTAAAACCATATTCCTTAATATGATTTTGTGGCTTGAAGTCAAAATTATCTTTGATATTACGTTAAATTGATACATGCCTGTACTTTAAAGGACATGAAATCTATCTCTGGTATTAATTACTGTAAAACAGTAAACTCCACGTCGGCAACCTCAGAGTCACTTTGGAAAGGTCTGCAGTTTGAGATGACCAAAGGCATCCTAAAATAGAATCCCAGACTGGCTTGGCTTGGAAGGGATCTTTCAAGGTCATCTGGTGCAACCTCCCTGCAGGGAGCAGGGACATCTGCAACTCGAGCAGGTTGCTCAGAGCCCCATCCAACCTCCCCTGCAATGGTTCCAGGGATGGGGCAGCGACCACCTCTCGGGGCAACCTGGGCCAGGCTCTCACCACCCTCAGCAGCAACAGGTTTTCTTCTCTCCAGTCTAAATCTCCCTCTTTTAGTTTCAAACCACGCCCCCTTGTCCTGTCCCTACAGGCCCTGCTCCAAAGTCTGTCCCCATCTCTCTGACAGGCCCCTGGAAGCCCTGAAAGGCCCCCAGAAGGTCTCCCTGGAGCCTTCTCTTCTTCAGGCTGAACAAGCCCAACTCTCTCAGTTAAAGCAAGGCCAGGTCCACACAGCAGAGCTGTCTCCTCGATCCCATGAGCCAGTTATGACAGCTCTGTGCAGATGTCACAGCCTCTCTCCTACCCTCTAAGCAAAATACTCCGGTTTCTGATAAAATTCTCACGTGATCAAGTTGAATTATGAGAAGATATTGCAGGAGGTATATCAAGCCATCCTTCATATTCTCAGCTTTTGTCTGTACTCCAATTACTGTGGCCTCTACTATGAAATTACATCTGCTACCAAGAACAAGATAAATGTTATTGTTTATTTAATTTCACAGAAGTCATCTGCAGTGGGTGCTGGTAACACTGCTGGTCTTGATCAATCTCGGGCAGAGCTAAAGTAGCAATACACTTATTTTAAGCTTTTCACCTCTTCCACATTATCACCCTGACATCTCTAAACAAAAAGAAAACAAGACTGGAGCATTGGGAATGCATGTTTGAAACTCAATGCTTAAACTGGAGGAGTTTCTGGGGTCATCACTATTATAACTACCGGGAAATTATCAAAAAGAAATGTAAAGTAAAACTAAGATAAAATATCACACTGAGATCAATTAATCTCAGAGTATTTACACAACACTCCTTCCAATCAGAAGTTTAAAATGTTGTGGGGTTTTTTTGTTTTAAATTCAAGTTAAAACCTTAATTCTTTCACTAGTGTTTATTCTTTAAACGATTCCCTACTTACGGTTGAAAGGGTATGAAGTGCTGCTTGTCCTCATCGTCGACTTTCCCGTTAATTATGTCAGTAACATCCATGACTGAAAACAAAACCAAAGTGCACTGAATTAAGTGACCAACACAGGAAGAGAGGTGCTGAGGGAACACCCTGGGGGACTGGAAGCAAGAGTGATTCTGAAGAACGGGGTTATCAACTGTAATGTTTCAGCGTTTTTCTGTAGAATAACATCAGGTGGTAAATAACCTTTGGCATCTCTAGTTAGTTATGATTCTGTGATTCTCAACTCAAAGAATCATTTAGGCTAGAAGAGATTTTTAAGATCACCAAGTCCAACTGTTGATAGAACTACCAAGACCATCAATAAGTCATACCCTCAGCACCACATCTCCACAGCTCTGAAGTCCCTTCAGTGATGGGGACTCCACCCCTGCCATGGGCAGCCTGGGACAGGACTTAACCCTTGCAGGGAAGAAACTGTCCCTCAGATCCAACCTAAACCACCCCTGGGGCAACTGGAGGCAATTTCCTCTGGTCATATCACTTGTTACTTGGGAGAAGAGACCAACCCCACCTAGCTCAAATCTCCCATCAGGGAGTTATGGAGAGCCAGAAGGTGTCCCCTGAGCCTCCTTTGCTCCAGGCTGAACAAGCCCAGCTCCCTCAGCCACTCCTCACCAGGCTCCGGCTCCAGACCCTTCCCCAGATCCCTTGCCCTTCTCTGGCCACACTCCAGCCCCTCCAGATCCTTCTGGGAGTGAGGGGCCCAAAACTGAACAGAGTACTTGAGTTTATACAACCCTACATGAGTTTCACACTGATAACCTTCTACTGAAGAATATCCTGTGATAGAGGCAGATAGAGCACACAGAGTTACCTGCTACTCCAAAAGGCCGCCGTAGCCCCGAGGTTAGTTTTCTCGTGTTGTTGTCCCTCAGCTCCATCCTGCCCACTCGCACAATTTGACAGACAAAACTGATCTTCTCTCTCTTCAGGTCTTTGCTGCCCAGGTCCTAGAAATAGTTAGTTCTTCAGATTATTTTGTAATATTCAACTCCAAGTTGCATTTCGGTAGGCAGAAGGTTTTCAGCTCAGAATTTGCCTTGGCCGTGAAAGCCTTTAGCACGAGAGTCAACTGTTCTCAGAGTGAAGCACCCTTTTGTAACAGCACTTAAACATCTTATCTGGACTTGTGTGTAAATTAATGGCTTAGGAGGCCAAATCTTTTCTAGTAAGTTAAAAACTTCAACGGGCAGCTTTGCTTTTAGCCAGGTATTGAGAACTTTTAGTAGTCAACTCATGCCAAATGCCTCACGACTTTTCACCAGGATCATTCCCCACTGAGGTAATTCCACACTGTTTACATACAGGTCATGACATTCCTCAGGTACTCACAAGCTCTGAAACAAGGGTTTGGAAACAGGCCAGCTGAAGCAAGTGCACATACTTACGGTGAATACTGCTCGAAGGTTATGTAATCTGTCGATATCTTTGGGGAGTCCACAGCTTGACCATCGCACCAAGTAGTTTTCACTGAAACAACAACATTTTGAGGGCTGTTTCAATGGCTTCTTTTAATACTGAGCATAAAATCAACTGCAGAATTTACAGAAGACTATTTTCAACCCCACCTACTTATCCTAAATAAACATTTATCTTGCAGAGAGCTGGAGTTGCCCTTCGTTGCCAAGGAGTTGCTTTCTTATTGTAAGTGATGTACACAAAGTGTAACAATTCTTTTAAGGAAGCAGGAGATGGAGACATCAAACTCTCAGGTTAGTGCCAAGGCTGCTGCTACGCAGGGCACGGAGCCTTGCACGGGCATTCTCATTTAACCACAGGCCCAGCATGATGAGGAACAGTGTGACCCTAAAAACCTACCCGAGGTGGGGGGACTTGCCTGATGCTGTGCTGAACAGGACAATCAAGTGCTGTTGCCCTGCTGCTTCCCAGATAACCCTGTCCCTACACCTCTGGTAGAAATCTGACTTTCATAAGCCCTCTCACCCTGCAAAACTCCCTCACCATTACAACTGAGGAAGCACAGATTCAGGAGTACACTCACCTGATAAATTTGGATTCCAGTGGATCATACAGAGACATCAGGACTTCAGCATCTTCTCCTATTTTACAGACTACATTTTTTAAATTTACAAATAAAGCAAAAGAAGGGGTGGCAGCAAACTTGGCTTGTCTGTTGATATCGATATTCTGTTTCTGAGACTGCAATTTAAGGACAGACAAAACTTAAGCTTAATTTAGCCTAATGAACCTCCACCTGCTATAAAAATTTCCCAAAACCCATTCAGACAGCTCTCAAAAGAGAGCTAAACAAACAGAGGATAAAAACAGAGCCTCAAATATACCTGGCCAAACAAAATTAAGCTTGTTCCTTGTTTTATCTGATGTTTTTCTGACAGGTACAAAGTGATAAGAGACAAGAGAGAACACAGTGCCTTTTCTACAGGTTACCCTCCCCTCGGGACTTGAGCACCCATACAACTTTCTCCAAGCTATTTTAAACAAAAAAGAAGAATGCACATGGGACAAAAAAAAAAAAAAAAGAAATTTGCTGAGGCAGAGATAAAGAAACACCTTTGGATACAAAAATGTAATAGCTTAAATCCCATTTAAATTAGTGCATTTTCACCCCAAGTTTGGCAAGAGCTGCCAGTGTGTGCACAGCCCCCAACAACTCAACAGGATGCTCCATGAACCGCTGCTGACACGGGCAGGAGTCCTCAAAACAGAAGTGTTCTTCCTCAAAGCAGAAGGGTTTGAATGGCAAAGAAGCTGACTATTCAATTCTGAGAATATCTTGAAGTTTGCCCCTTGTGTTTCAAGCAGCAGCTTTTCAGGATGGATGTAAAGAAATCATACAATGATTCTCAAAAATCAACTCAGGACAACCCAACATACAAGCCTGATAACCTACAAATATACCCAACTTCTTGATAGATATTACCCATGAATTCTAACCACTTTAAGGGATGAAAGGGACAATTAAAACAGCCTAAGATCTAGAAGTTCTTACAAAGTGTTGAACTCTTCACAAATGTACCGAATTCTTGACTACCAATCCGTCACCTGGTTAGTTTACAGTCACATTTCAAAGGGAAAAGCCACATCTTACTTTTTCCTCCTGTAGCCTCTCTTCAACTTGCTTGGAAGCTATTTCATGGGCTCTGAAAAGGCTAATCGTGCTGGTCTGCTCTGGGTCCAGAATATTGCCATCTTCATCTCTAACGACCAGATCTAAATCCAGAATTCTAAATAAACAAACAAACAAAAAAAAATCACATGCTTGTGAATTAGCAGCACTCAAATAAAGGCTTAAAAACACCTGCCAAGCGTTGAACACTGAAGTCACGAACACCTGACGCATGAGAGGAAAAAAATTAATTATTTGATACATGAAAAAAAAAATTTAACACATCACCAACCCCTGAGATCATCATCCCTGGCTGGAAGTTGCTCTCTCCCACAGCACAGAGAGAATCAAGGTAAAAGAAACAGTGGAACAGCTGGGGAAGTTATTTCTTAAACAACTTGATTTGCAACAGACTTTGTCTCCTCCTCTGATTCATTTGACAATTTGAACAACCAAGCACCAGTCACACCACACAAACTGGTCAGACCATTTCATCCCAGTCCACATTCTCCCCCAAAGCGGGGTTACAGGGTTATTCATCTTTCAGCAAAAACCTACGAGATACAAAACGGTGGAAGTTGCTCCCCTTCATTTAAGGCAGAAGCCAGATTTCTGTCAGCAGGGCGTTAACATCCCCAAATACCTTCTGCAGAGAGAAAGGTTTCTGCCATAATCAAACTCAGTTTTAGGACAGACCTTTCACATTTTCCCTTGTTAGTACAGTACTGGCAGCAGAATCACAGATTGAAAAAAAAATCATGTCTAGGTTGTCCCACATTTCTCTCCTTATCTTCCCTAAGACTGACCTCCCCACTTCCACTCCAATATATATGGTCCTTATTTTCTTCTTCTAACCCTGTAGCCACCTCTTGTGATGGAGCTGCTGCAACTTTGGCTTTGAAACAGGTTTGATCAATGAGCTTAAACCAAATTTGCAGCATCTGATAAGCCACACAGAGGTTTGGGGTTTATCGGAGAGTAAGTCAGTCCCCTTCGGGCAACCCACAATGGCTTGAAAGGAAGAAGAGGAGCTGTGGCAGACAAAGACATGTTTCATCTACTCAGAGGATCACGAGCCACCACTGCACAATCGCAGCCCAGAAGGCCAAACACATCCTGGGCTGCATCAAAGGAACTGTGGCCAGCAGATCAAGAGAGGTTCTCCTCCCCCTCTACTCTGCCCTGGTGAGACCTCACCTAGAGTATTGTGTCCAGTTCTGGAGGCTCCAGGACAAGAAGGATATAGAAATACTGGAGCGTGTCCAGAAGAGGGCCACTAAGATGATCAGGGGAATGGAGCATCTGTCATAGGAAGACAGGCTGAGAGAGTTGGAGCTGTTCAGTCTGGAGAAGAGAAGGCTCTGGGGAGACCTTATTCTGACTTTCCAGTACCTGAAGGGGGCCTCTATGAAGGCAGGTGAAGGTCTACTCAAAGGAGCATGTATGGATAGGACGAGGAGCAATGGGTTCAAGTTAGGAAAGGACAGATTTAGGTTGGATATTAGAAAAAAGTTCTTTGACACAAGGGTGATAGATCACTGGAATGGGCTGCCCAGGGAGGTGGTGGAGGCCCCATCCCTGGAGTCATTCAAGGTCAGGCTTGATGATGCTCTAAGCAACCTGACCTCAGCAGAGTTGACCCTGCTTATGTAGGGAGGTTGGACTGGATGACCTCTGGAGGTCCCTTCCAGCCTGAAACATTCTATGATTCTATGATCACCCTGACAAGAGGTGTTAAAAACACCAGCCCTGAGGAGGGTCAACACAAACCCCCTCCAATCAATTGCACTGCATTAACTCAAAGGGGGATGAACATCACTCACATTGCAGAGTGAAGGCAGCAGCTTCTTCAGAAACACCTAAACTCTACTGTCACTGGACCTTGTCATCACAAAACTCTTAAGCATTCCTGGAATACCAAGCTCCCAGCTAAATCTTCTAGTGAGAAAATGGTTTCGTCACTGAAACCAAACAGAAAAGCAGCCAAAATGGTTTTGCTCCTCCCTAAAGCAGCAAAACTTTCTCCTCCCTCTTACTGGTTCCCAGAGAGCAGCCAGAGCAGGACCCACTGGCCACTTGTATCAACACTTCGAGTCCTGGAAGAACAAGGGCATAGGAGACACCCACCTGGACCGGAGGAAAAGGGTAAACCCCAAAATTCAGAGAAAAACTTATCACTCAGCCTACTACACGTCAACAGGACACGAACGTTTGCACAGACTGTCAAATAAATAGAAGCAAACAGTTCCTTGATTTAATGCCTTTGTCTTCTTCTTTGAACTCGTAAATGATGTTTGGAAAAATATTGAAAGTGTCCTAGTTAAGACTCGTGCAACTGAACAAAAAGGTGTTCTCACAACAAGATTACCTGACCCAATTTCAGGAAGATATTAAAAATTCAAATTGATTACGAACATTTGTACTTCCTCAGTCATTTTGTCAACACGCAGTAAAACTGCTGTCTTCATTTCTAGAAAAAAAATTTACAAATCTTATTCACAAAACAGAAATTAGGATATGATTAGATCAGAAAACATTGATAAAACCCATAATGAATTCATTCACTCTGGATATTGAAATCATCATTCCTGCTTATTGGAGACAAAAGTGGATGTATGACTGCATTAGAAACATATGGTATCCTTCAGTTGGGAGGATTTACTCCCAAGTTCAAATTCACTTCCCTCCTGTACTCCACAGAGAACGTGCTGATCACTTAATTAGTCCATCAGAACATTATGAATATAAAGCACCGCACAAGATGTTCCGTTGTATTTGAACGCTGAGCATCTGGAGGTTGTTCAGAGGAACTTTCACCAACTCCTTAGCCAGATGGTAAAACACAGTAGCCAAACAAATAATGTCAACAACACCTGGTTAATTGTCTACTGAGGTACAACAGTCCACATCTTGGATTAGAAATGCTAATTACTCACAGAATGTAGTTACTGATGATTTTTTTTAAGTGTTTTTTAAGCAGCTTTCGCTGATCAAGTGCACGAGCAGAAATACTGCAAATCTGGCAGTTCTCAAGGAATAAACCACAAATAGGTGAAATCTGAAGAGTTATTTACATCAAGAGATTTAAAGATTGATTTGCTGAAAACTTTTTCCGTCCCCAAGTGTGCAGCCCTACAAGTGTCCCAATATTTAAAACGCTGCTCCAAGGAATTCCCTGATTGAAGACTAAGGTAAGATTTCTCAATCAAAATGGAAAATTCATAATTGTATAGACAACTTCTAACTGAAAACTTACATTAAAAATATTTTTGCTTCAATCTGGAGAGTTACTACATTTAAATTACTAACATATCAAAAGCATGCAACATATATTGGCTTTTTTGTGAATATTTTCTTCAGTATTTCCATTCTCTTCTCTTAAATAGATACTTCCTTTTATTAAATCTGTTAACCTTCTGGCACAAGCTGGATACTACAGGAGTAGAGGAACACTGAGCTAAATGAGGCTTCAGAGCCAAATCCTTCACTATTACCTTAGAGCTGAATGACTTGGACACACACAGCTGGTGGTGTCGAGGAGGTGACAAGTGTTTATGCTGCAGAAGTAAATACACTTTAAATTCTATTTTGAACAGAGGCGATACTTGCACTTCAACTGACCTTAAAAATGACAACTTCATACCGGTGAAGTGACAAGTGGAGTCCCTCAAGGATCAGTACTGGGACAGGTCTTGTTCAACATCTTCGTCGGCAACATGGGGAGCGGCATCGAGCGCGCCCTCAATAAGTTTGCTGATGACACCGAGCTGTGTGGTGCAGCTGAGGCACTGGAGGGAACAGATCCATCCAGAGGGACCTGGACAGGCTGGAGAGGTGGGCCTAAGCCAACCTCATGAGATTCAACAAGACCAAGTGCAAGGTCCTGCAGCTGGGTCAGGGCAGTGCCAAACACCGATATAGGCTGGGCAGGGACTGGCTTGAGAGCAGCCCTGAAGAGAAGGACTTGGGGGTGCTGGTGGACAAGACACTAGCCATGAGCCGTCAGTGCCCGCTTGCAGCCCAGAAAGCCAACCCTGTCCTGGGCTGCAGCAAGAGAAGCATGGCCAGCAGGTCCAGGGAGGGGATTCTCCCCCTCTACCCCACCCTCCTGAGACCCCACCTGAAGCCCTGCCTCCAGTTCTGGAGCCCCTATGACAAGAAAGATCTGGCCCTGCTGGAACATGTCCAGAGAAGGGCCACAAGGATGATCCAAGGGCTGGAGCACCTCTACTATGGGGACAGGCTGAGAGAGTTGGGGTTATCCAGTCTGGAGAAGGCTCCCAGGAGAACTTCTGGTGGCCTTCCAGGATCTGCAGGGGGTCTACAAGAAATCTGGGGAGGGACTTTTTAGGATGTCGGGCAGTGACAGGACAAGGGGGAATGGAGCCAAACTAGAGGAGGGGAGATTTAGATTGGACGTTAGGAAGAAGTTCTTCCCCACGAGCGTGGCGAGACCCTGGCCCAGGTTTCCCAGAGAGGTGGTGGAAGCCCCATCCCTGGAAGTTTAAGGCCAGGTTGGCTGGGGCTCTGGGCAGTATGGTCTAGCAGGGGGTGTCCCTGCTGTGTAACATACGAATTCCACTTTACAGATTATAATTTGGACTAAAGATGCTGTATGAACTTTATTCTTTATCTGGCTATAACAGGACTGTTAATCTACTACTATTACATCTCCATAAACACAGGAATAAGAATCCTGCAAGAAGTCCTTGGCAGCTAACATACATTACACAAGCTGATTCAATTTTAAGCGTAAACCCTTGAAAAACAAAAATATATCCTTCACAAACCTGTTGCCATAATCAATTTTGGCAGTCACTTTCTTCTTCAGTTCTTTGAGCTCATCTTGGGGTAGGGTCCCAGACAGTATTTGAGATCTCCACTCAATAAGGTCATAGATCATGTGCCGTACGCTGCGAAACATTTCTCTGTTATCCTGCTGTTGGGAGAAAAAGGATGGGGAGCAGTTAGTTCTCAAGTCTACTAAGTGTCTTTTAAATACATATAATAAATTGCAATTGTAAAACACAAACTCAGAGTCTACAAACAGCTCTAAAATAAGAACGTAACTTTCTACAGCACTGAACACAAAGAGTCTTTAGGTATCTAAACAAACACTCTTGTGCTCATGTTACCTCAAAATCCAGGTCATACTGTGTTCAGACCAGGCAACCCTTGGTGGGAAAGAGTTCCTTTTCATAGTTCACAGAGTAACTCTGTTCAATGACCCTCTACACAGAGCCAGACAGGACTAAAAAGGGTGCATTTTAAGAGGAAGAGCCTCAAGTTCTTCAATACTCCATCTGCAACACATCAGAAGCCTTCCTGCTGCCCCTAATTGAACAGAACACCTCAGAATTCCTTGGTGTGCAAAGCCGAGCACATCCTTATCTTAGAAGTCAACATGTACCATCTGAAGGAAAGTGAAAAACCAGGAAGCACTAAGGTTTATAAACAAATAAGGTCTTTAACTTCCCATAAAGGCTGGAACTCTGGATATCAAACAGTGCCAGTAGCACACAAACATTCCTTGGCAATATTCAGTTAAGCCAGGACACAGGACGATAAAGTTCCAGATTTACAGTGCAAGAAGTCTCTTTGAGAGCTTTAAGAAACTCAAGATCCCATCTTGAACCACAAAATAGAATTTGATGCGCTGGTTCAATTTGTGGACAGTGCATAAATTTCAGCACAAACAAGGACCTGAATTTATTCAGCCCGCCCACAGCTGTCATTCAAACCACACCTACGCCTTATTTGACTAAACTGATTAAGTAACTGAAATAATTCTCCACTATATAGAAAAGATAATGAAAAACTGTAGAATGCAATGACTCAAAGAAAAAAATAAAATAACTGTGAAACTTAGGCTTCAGTCTGTTTAGATTATCACAAAGCTGACTTGATTATAGTGGGAGAACCTTCACAGAGAGAAAATACCCTTTATTAAAAGCTCTTTAGCGTAGCTGAGAAAAAACACAACAGGCACATATGGCTGGAAGCTAAACACAGACAAATCCAAATGGGCAAGAGGTTTGTGATTTTCGCCGCCGCAGGCAACCATCAACCAGCGAGATGAGGAACCTGCCGCATCCTCTGTCTGCAAACCAACACCGAACTCAATATTCAAGCACAAATTATGACCTGAGCAAAGGCGTAATTGTGGTCCCTTAAAGCCTTTTGATAAGCACGATGTGGACAACATGGAATATTTCTCTGGTCTGCAGACTGACCAGTTTGAAACCAGCTAACTCCCTGGAAGAGGCAATCCCAGTGCATCAAAGCTCTTGTTGGCAGTTGACCACACGCAATTAATTCAACAGATATCCCTGAGATACAAACTATAAACAAACTCATTACACGATCTACCTACTCAAAGCAAAGCTGTAACAGGGGACTGGGACCCTTTCCGCTGCTGAACCGAGGCCACTGGCAGGATCACACCTTTTCAAAGAATTATTAACAAAGGAGTGAAGTATTGTTAAGCTGCTCAAATGTCTTCATGAAAGTAAATGCATGACAAATGAGGTGGTAAATGTTAACAGTTAGAGCAAGTAATTCCCCACACCAGGAGGATTTTCTGAAAGCTGCTGCTACAAAAAAAGCACATCCAAGACTTGGTTGCAGTGCACGTACAATAAGGAGGACAAGAGAGGAGGAGTTTTCTTACCAAGTCTCATGTAGTTCTGCAAGTGCTATTTCTCTTGACATTAAGCAATATCAGGTATCATACTCAGGGTAATCTCCCAAAAAAATACAGTGTTAAAACAATCCTCACTTTGCTCAGCAGCACACAGCAGTGGAACTAAGGGTAAAGCTGTTTCCAGTACCCTCTAGATTCTGCTCCTCCTAATTTGGTTCCACCCATCTGCTTCTTCCTTGCTCCTCAACAGAGGACCTTCTTTAGTATTACATCACTTTAAAGCTCTCTTTTTAATATATAAAGATATCCTTCGTTTCATTTACTGTAGCACCGCATGACGCTGCAACGAGAGTGGTGAGACCCTGGCTCAGGTCGCTGCCCCATCCCTGGCCCCATCCCAGGGGAGTTTGGATGGGGTTCTGAGCAACCTGCTCGAGTTGCAGATGTCCCTGCTCCCTGCAGGGGGGTTGGACAGGATGACCTGGAAAGGGCTTTTCCAACCCAAACCACTCTCTGATTCTACTTCACTATAATTGTAATCATTTTTATGTGTCTGATTAAAAACCAGGAGTCAGGACAAACATCTTCATTTCCAATAACCGCCTTCGTTACACAGCTTGTGCTTTTACGACAGAAGATTTCCAGTGCATTTATAAGGAACAAAGACTCTGCATTAAACCCCACTTTAAATACAGGATTTCCTGTTCCCCTTATCTTGTTACAACGACCTTACACATGGAGAACGTGAGCAGCACAAGCTGGGGTTCCTCACACCCTGCAGGATACAGCTGCTTTACATCTGCCCTGCATTTTCAGCGTACGTTTGAACATTATTTAGACTTTAGATAAAATAGTCAAGAACTTACACAGTTGAAAGTGTTCATAAGTATTTTTCTATTATTCCATCTGAGAGGCTACCAATGCAAACCCTTATTACCAGAAATTTCTAGAGTTAGGTGCTTGGAATATAAGCACATGAAAATAATCAAGTACGTAGCTTAGAGTCAGGATAAATTTGGAATAATCAAGATCAGGAACTATCAATAACATCAAGAAAATTAAGAAATGAAAGGTTTATATTGATGATTTTTGTCAAGGTTTAATTTTATACCCATGAATTTGATATTCCTTTTTTTAATGTGTATCAACAGATTTAACAACTACCCTCAAAATTATTTTCTTCGTTTCTTTAACTGGCAACAGATTTGGGAAAATCAAATATATATCTTTAAAATACAGTGTATTCTGTAAAATAGCGTCTCATGAAAAAGGAGTCACAATTGCTTAACAAGTTGTTGGGAGATCAAGGCAACACACTCTAAAAAACTGATTCCACAAAAGACAGCATTTGAGAAAACACTCGAAAAAAAAATCTGAGATTTGTGCCTTAACACAGAAAACACTCAGGTTTTCAGCACTTAAAGTAGATTTTAGAATAGTAACAAAAGTGGAATTTCCTTAATAGTTCCCCTCATACTTCCCACTGTACTTTTCACAGCATCCCTCTTGTCCCAGCCCATTACTGTGGCAAATGTTTTGCAAATATTTTGCTAAGTTGATACTTACAACATATAATTGTCGCCATATTATAGACCATTCCCGCAGCGTTGTGGTCACCTCCTGAATCAAGGGCAGCTCGTTGGGTATAACTGTTTCATGTTGTCTTAAGAGGGAGGAAAAAACGTTGAATTAAGTAGTAGTTCTGGGTAGGATGGCAAAAGTTATACAATTGTTCTGGTTGGAAGTGACCTTCAAGATCATGGAGTCCAACCATTAACCCATCTCTGCCAGGGCACCATTAACCCGTGTTCCTCAGCACCACATCTCCATGGCTTGGAAGAGACTCCAGGGATGAGGACTCTACCCCTGCCCTAGGCAGCCTGGGACAGGTCTTGGCAACTCTTTCAGGAAAGACTTTTCCCCCCCAGTGTCCAACCTAAATCTCTCCTGGTGCAACTCGAGGCCATTTCCTCTTGTCCTGTTGCTTGTTCCTTGGGAGAAGAGACCATCCCCCCCTGGCTCCTGTCAAGGAGTTGAGAGTGAGGTGGTCTCCCCTGACCCTCCTTTTCTCCAGGCTGAACAAGCCCAGCTCCCTCAGTCTCTCCTCACCACACTCCTGCTCCAGACCCTCCCCAGCTCCACTGCCCTTCTCTGGCCACGCTCCAGCCCCTCCAGGTCCTTCTGGGAGTGACGGACCCAAAACTGAGCCGAAGACTCAAGGTGAAGCCTTCCCAGTGCCCAGTTCAGGGGGATGATCCCCACCCTAGTCCTGCTGGCCACACTAATGATCCAAGCCAAGATGCTGGTGGCCTTGTTGGCCACCTGGGCACACACTGGCTCATCTTCATTTGTATGTCAACCAACACCCCCAGCTCCTTCTCCACTGAGCAGCTTTCCAGCGACTGTCCCAAGCCCACAGCATTGCTACACTATTCCTAAGAAACTGTTCCTTTGCAAAGCTAACTCAATACCGATAGGGTTGCAAGTGACATCACTTACTATAAATGTAGAAGTTACAGAAGAACGTACTATCAGTTACAGGCACAGCGCTGTGCGCCAGTACAGCCACGTGACGTAAAGGGTACGTCCGTGGGCTGAGACTACGTTGCTGAGCTCATTATTTTCTTTGTCCTCTTTCTCTACTTCTATGCTCACAAGATGAGGATATTGATACTCACCTCACCATTCCCAACTGAGATCCTAATTTCACAAGCAGCAACCAAGCTGGACTTAGCAGCGCTGGCTTAATGGCTGAACTCAATCTTAAAGGTCTTCTCCAACCAAAAAAATTCTCTAATTCCAAGATGAAAGCCAGATATGCACAACCTACAATTCCACGACACTAAGACCTATTTATTTTTCAAAATACTGGCCTTGCAAAGAAAAATTAAGCCTGCAAGTCGTTATCATCACGTTTCTCTGACTTGTTTTAAAACGATGTGCCACGACAACAGCCAGATAGTTTCATGTTTCTGAAGTAGGGCACTTAAAGGCAGGTTCGTAATCAGTAAGAAAGATGTCATTATGCAGCAATCTTGTGATTAGTACTTTCAGCATTTACATATTTAACGGTGTATAAAAATAAATCGGGCACAAAGGCATCAAGTATTTCAATCCTGTTTCGTTCCATTTCATACCTGGCTAATTAATTATTAATTTCAGCCCGCTTCTTTTTCCTGGGGTTTCGGGTTGTTTTTCCTATTTCACTACAGTTGTGTTAAAAGTTTGTCTGTAAAACTGATACGTACATGTCCCAACATTGATCTTTTATAGAAGATTTGAAGCTGAACAGTCATTAAATAACAGACTCTTTAGTATCACACACATCAGGCAAGGGAGCAGGAGAGTTACCAAATGAACAATTCAACAGAACAAACAGTAAGGCAGCAAATGATGCCTGGAGTCCACTCTGCAAGATTTAGTGCAGAGGGAATTAAGAAATTACTTAAATTTCATTAAAGTTATCTCCTATCAAAGGCCTCTCTGAGTATACCAGGCAGAAGTCCTAAAACTCAAGTGCTGGAAGAAGTTGGGAAAAGTGAAATTCAAACTTAAGCAGGGGGCAGGGAGTGGAGGAAGTTCATCTCGGTAATTATTGAGACAGTAGTAAAAGTTATAAAGAAAATCGATTCATTATTAATTCTTCTGAAACATTTACACCAGTTCCGAGAAGATTACGCTTTAGCTCAACTCTGTGACAACGCAAAGGGCAGGACTAGCCAGAAGCACTGCTGATAAACTTGAGGTGAGTGACCAACTTAAAATATTTTTCCAAGAGAAACACACACATCTTTATCACCAGCTCCTTAACCGACTGGAAATGAGGGTAAGTTATCAGCTAATACACCACAACTATGCAGATACAAATAGGAAAATGGATTTTCATGATTTTCAAATCAAACTTACCCTTTGCCTTCAACTGTTGCTTCCTTAAGATGTATGTATGAGGCAGGAAAAATGCCCTTAGAGAGAGAAGAGGAGGGAAAAAAATGTTTTGAATCATCATTTGCACATATATTGTATCTACTATCTAAAAATACGCCAGGTCTGCAGAGCCAATCCCACCCTCTTAAGTATCAGAGGAGTTGTGTTGGGGTGTTTTGTTTATTTTTAATGTCTCTTTACATTTTCTACAGTGTGTCCTCTCAAGGTGGTGTTATTATAACCCTGGCAAACACAGACTCAGCGTCATAAATAAATGGGCGTGGGCAGAACAAGCACATCCTGCGTTGCCGCCCACAGCACACGGACTATAAATAACGTCCTGTCTTCTACGGCCAACCTGTAGTTGGTGCCACAAGCCAAAAACCTCTTCACCATATAACAAAAGACCAATACTGCTTTGTTGAAAAAAAAAACTCTAAATTCATCTTGAGATTCCAGAAATTGTATCTTCAAAATATTAAACTATTTTTCATATCCAAAATATTAAAAACTAATTCAAGCTAAGAAATCAAGTTTCTCCACCTCACCCTTCTAGGTAATAGTGGAGTTTTCTTATATAGGGACTCAGAAAATTCTTAGAAAGTTACAGAAGCTGAGGGGTTAGGGGATGAGGAGGGTGGGGGTTTGTCCCATTAAAAAAAAAATTCAAAATCTAACTACATTTAGGAGCAGATAGACAAATGCAGCAACAAGTGGAATTAATTTAATTCCCAGAAGAACACAGAATTGCTTCTTCGGCTGCACGAGGCACGTTCGGGAAATACACTTTGTGCATTTCCGAAAAAAGAAAATATCAAAATAGAACAGAAAAAAAACACCCATAGAACAGGCCTGGGTAGGAAATGGGCGGGACAAGCCACACAGCTCAGCTCTGTACTTTAGACACAAAGACGCAACGCAAAACTTGCCTCATTTTAAGGCAAACGTTACGTTTGAAGTGCTTTACTTCAAGGGGAAAGAGGCAAAACCAGAAGTCATTTTGTTCCAGTTAATTACTACTATAAAATAAAACACTCAGAAAAATAAAGCACAGCGTTACAACCAGTATTTGTGCTGTTTCCTTTCAGAAAACCTGCTATAAAGGGCAGCCCTTGATGGGCTGAAAGCCAACCAACCAGGCACAACTACGTCGCAGAAGACGACTCCCCGTCTTGTAGGGAACCACTGGAAATCGTCGTGTGGATCCCTGTATCACTTTCCCAGATGCAGTTGTGTTTTATGAGCAATACACTATTTAATGGGTAGTGAAGCAAAGTGTCAGCTTCTAATCAGATCAACTTGGAACAGAGAATTCAGAGCTTTTTCCTGAGGCAAAGGCTCTGGTAACACCAGGGACTGCGGAAAAGCTGACGCACATTGGGCCATCTATAGCGGCTGTACAAACATAGACCCGTCAATTTGGAACAGTTTTGGCTCACTTCAAAAATGACATTTAGTAGAGGTGGAGAATATACAGCAGTGGGTTTTAGAGCTCAGCAGACACACGGTGAATCGCTCCCGTGGCGTAACCAAGATCTCCGTTGTACCAACACACCCAACACCACAATACATCTCTGGCCAAGAAAAAAAAAAAAATCGAGCGCTCTGCCCCAGCAACATTTACCTTCTTGGATTTTTTTCGTAGTGTATAACCTCTGTACCAACCTAGGAGGAAAAAAAAAAAAAAGAATTTAGAAGTTCATTAACATCACCTACCAGATGTTCCTTCTCAGCTCAATAGCACTTGAACGTGGTTTCTGATCATAGTTCAACTTCAACGCGCACATGCACACCCTGACTGAACTTAAAACCTCTACAGGTTTCATATCCTGGCTAAAACAAAGCTTCTTGGAAGGTAGAAAATTCAGAGTGAGAATTCTATATTCATTTAGGTTGGAAGGGACCTTTAAGATCATTAACCCAACACTGCCAAGTGCACCACAGTGATGGAGAAGATTACAGGACAGACATGGCATTTTCACATTGTGTGTTTAACAGTCACTTGTTTATTTTTAATTACTAATTTACCAATAAACAAAACCAATTTCAGAGCATTAACTTGACAAAAGTGTCCTGTTTGACTAGTTTGATTTTAAAACTTATTTAAAATTCCACAAGTGCAAGTTTCCAAATGCAGATCAGCCCTTGGTCAACTCGACAAAAAGCAAGACTGCTTTGGGATTTCAAATAATTCACACATCAAAACACAAAATCAAGGAGCCCTACAACTCTAAACCAGCACAAAGCAGGAGACAGATCCAGCAGCAGCCCTGATGCCACAGGATCCTTCAGCTTGTGCCATATTCTGAGGCAGGCGGCTTGGCCTGGGAAATGGTCTCATTCCTTGCGCTCCTACTTCGTGCCCCATCTGCAAACAACCATCATTACAGCTTTTAGTGCTTCTCCAGCCACCCCACTTCAGTGCAACTGGATGACTCAAGTGAAAACTATTCCCTGCAAACTACAGGCATTTCACCACCAAATGCATTGGATAAACTGAAGAGCACACAATCACACCACCTCCACCGGCTCACTTCTCCCATCCCACCTCCTGTGCTGTCTGATTTAGGACATCACGCTGCAGATTAAAAAGCCACGTAGCAAAGAAAGCTCCTCACTTTTGAACTTCTGCAGGAAACACTAAGAGCTACAAGAGGTGGCCGGTAAGAAAGCGGCCAAAATCCGCCTTGGAGAACTGGTTGCTCTCCTGCTTATTGAAGAGGTCCTGATGCGGTCAGGCAAGTCCAACCAGGCTCCTCACCTAAAAGAAGGTTCTTGGTGGGTATCCAGCCTGTCGTTAAGCAGCAGGGAGACCAATTTTCCAAGAGATCTCCCTCTCACTGATTCAACCAGAGGCGCTGAGCCTGGCCAGGTACACTCATGTATAAGGGCAACGTCACTTAAATACACGAAGTCATCTCCAACCAACCACCCCTTTAAATTCTAAACCTCAAACTATCTAATCAACCCAGACAGGCCAATCAACTCCCTCACAAACATGAATTCAAGAAATTAAGGTCACAAAATTGTGATTTTCATTCAACACCCGATAAATACGGTTGGTTGCCAGACGCTGAACAGGTCGAAGACAAACGCAAGCGTATCTGCTGCTTTAGGTGAGCAGTATCTTGTCCTCCACACTAAAAAAACCAAGGAGTAGAAGGACACAGGAGTGGGTTAAGGACATTAAGAAGGTATCTTGATGCACATATTGATCTATGTTGTAGCCCTGCCTCATTTTAGTTCCTTGATTTTGTAACCTCAGCAGTTTTGGAGATTGTGGAAAAAACAAAAATAAATGGAAAACCCAAAGCCTGACGACTGGGAGGGCAAATACCTGGGGTCAGACAGTTCCCTGGAACACAAGGCACAGAGCTCCAGACCCTCCTGACTCTACTCATGGTGAAGTTGCTTTCAGACAAAATATTAGCAAGAGGAACGCAGGTCGATGCCAGAAATATTTTTCTGAAGTGACCATGGCTTTTAAGTGGCTTATTGATGTGCTGTAAGGTTCCCAGCCTTGTCCTAACAAATATTAACAGCCAGAATAGCTGGAAATACGCACCCACATAAATGCCCAGCTAAGAAAAGGCACCAATGAAATATTTGTGCCTGTTAAAGGTGCAAAAGACACTCAGAAATTTGCTGTTGTTTCGCTTGAACAATGCATCTATTTCCTACCCAGCTACCCAGACGTGGCATTTGCTGCATTTAAAAAGAAAATAAATGAAAAAGGCAAAAAATTGCCACCAACAACTAAATGTTCCCACAGTACGAGGAAAAATTTCTTTGAAAATACTTCTTTGGGAACCCAAATTCCTTTCCAACAGCAGCACTGGAAATTAACTACTGTTCAAACATGCAAGCTTATCTTTTGAGGCTTATTTACTGTTAAATTTAATAGCTATTTGCCTTCAGAAGTCCTATTTATTGATCACCGGTTCCATGTGCCCATTCCACCAAATACTGTACAGAAATAGAATTCAGACAAAGAGCCAGCAAATACCAGTTCAGAATGTGGCAAGCACTTGTTTTGGAGCATCTGCTATGAAATGTAATCCCTTTCCTGCAAGATGAAGGCTATTTATCAAATCAGGTGGCTTTGCTCTTTGGTTTTTTCCTGTAAGGCTCACATGAGAAGGAGCGAGGGGAAGTTTTCTAACTGAAAAATAAAATTATCTGCTATTCTACCTGAAAGAAAAATAGTAATTTGACATTCAATGACTAAAAAGGAGCTTCATCTTTGCTTTGATTCCTGGGAAGAAGAGAATCTTTAAGAGTGAAATGTGCACATTCATTTTCAATCTCCTAACACCTCTAAAAATACAGGTTGTTTTCAACAAGCCTGAAACTTTACCGGATCTGGCTGTTGAGTTATTTGTACAACCATTTGTCTCTGAAATGCAGGATAAAGCTTTGATGAAAAATTAAAAAATTAAAAAGTTTTACTACTTAAAACGGATTGCAAAATAAGTTCTACATACAGGTAAAAAATATTTCAGACACAGAAATCAAAATCTTAGCAATCTTTTCTAGAACATGGTGGCAACATGATATCGTCTAAAACCTGCCTGTCCTTAAAACACACCTTCTAGACTAGGTATGTGAGACCAAGTCCTCCCAACTTCTCAGCCTCTTTCATCTGCAGAGAGAAGACCAACTGAGCAAAGATTTACCACAAGCTTTTCTTGACAGTGAAGCAGATTCAGAGAAAACACAACAATCTAACACTTCAAAGCCCCCGGACTTAGACAAGTCTTCAAAACTACCCCGAATTTATCAGTGACTGCACAAAACTATTTCAAAATAGTAACAACTCTACAGTAGGATGCCAAGAGCAGAATGTATAATACAGCAGATGAAGGAAAAGTCAAATTTTTTCCCCACCATGATCTTAAATTATAGGGGGAAAGGGGTAGACCTTTGAGGAGAAGAATCACAAATTCCCCAAAAAAAGGCATTAGTGACTCTTCAAATTACTTTTCTGTCCCAGGCTTGTATTATTAAGTTTTTTTTCTTCAGACCAGCCCAGTCTAACACAATCCTGACAGGGACAGGAGCGATGAGGGGGAAGTTCCCAGGCACACACCTGGACATTAGTGCATATGGTACAAAACCTCCTGCAGCAAAATCTACACAAATTTCATGTCGAAGAACTTGAGAGATCAAAGAGCTCAAATAATTACCTACTAATGGCAGCTCTCTGAATAAGAGAGATAAGAATTATGGCATCTAATTTCCCATCACAGCAGGTAGGTAATGAGTAATCGTTGTATAAAATGTTTGGAAGAACATTAACTTATTTGCATTTCTTTTACTGTGAACTCAGCCCATGTGCTTGAAGCCTTAATAACCAGGAGAGTGTGAAGGTCTTTCTGTTCTTCAAATCTAGGGGAAAAGTGAGTCATCTCCACTGTCCCACTTAGTTGGCAGCAGTCATCATTTGATAGGATTCGAGATACTCTAGTCAAGATTCAGAGCTTCTCCCACATTTATGTATAAATAGATTTATGTAATGAAAGTACAAAGCTGCCCAATATTTAAATCATTCAATTTGCATTTAAAATTTTTGGCATTATTAGATTTTTATTAAAGCACGTAACGACAGATAACGGGGAGATTACTTTGCTTACGAGTCAAATTTGACATTGCGGCGACAAGCGAACTCTAAAACACACACCGGCCTAGGAACAAGGAGAAAAATCACTTGTACACTACGAGTAAAGCTCGTTACCTTTGTTGAAACACCATTGTTTCAGTAAATATAACAATTTTTAAAAATCCTATTGAGCCAGTATCTAAAACTGATCGCTCAGATGTCTAGAGAAACAAATTAAATCAATACACGGAAGTCAATCACAATTCCACAAGGCAAAAAAAGCTGTTGGAATATTTTAAACATAATTTAGTTCTCTCTTACTTACACCTTCCCAAACTGCAGCACACCATAAAATTTCAAGTCCAGGATATAACAAAAGAGCTGCATTTCTCTTGGCTCAGTACTGGAGCAAGCGAGAGCTGAAAAGCATCACGACAATTTTCACGTTCTGTTGATTATCAAACTCAACGTCCAAATTACCTTCTAACACGGATCAAGGAGGAAATCTGTGGGTATGTACAACGTTTCTCCAGCTTGATATCTGAAAAGCCTGAAATCAGTCCATGGCACTACCCACCTTTTAAGTGAAACAAATAATTTAGGACCCAGTTGCCTTTCAAATTCAGATTCAACAATTTTTTAGCAGCAGGCTCTTTTGCATTACCCCAGGGTATGCAGAAAGCATCTACCATTTCTCTAAGGCAGGGCAGGTGCTACAATTGAGCCACGAAAATAAAGCTGTGCCAACATCCATCTTCCATGGAAAAGGAAGTGGTTATTCAACAGATATCAACCACATGTGTCTTCATTCACATCTAGCACTGGTTAATTCTGGATAAATCAGGAATACTGGGCTTTGTCCTTTAGCAAGAAAATCATTCACTGGTGACACAAGAAGATAAAAGTCACGAGATAATGCTTTTTAAATGCAATTTTTTGCAGCTTACCTTCATACGTTTCCAAGATGTGCACGGTGTCCCCTATTTGTAAGGAAAGCTCATCTGGTCCCCTGGCATCGTAGTTGTAGAGAGCTGGGCAGAAAAAAACACTGCTATTAGCACATGCAAAGCAACAAAACTTCCAGAGGTTTGGAGGTTCTACAGAATTGTTTATTACCCATTCTTGCCATTCTCAACCTTTTTCTAAAGGAGTTTATGGGTGAAGAAAAAAAAAATCTATAAAAATATGGCCAAATCCCTCAGCCCAATAATATTTCCCCACGTAACAAATCTCAAAAAGCTCCAAGTCCACTTTCTAAACTTAGAAACTAAGTTATGATTATTCACTCCATTTATGTTTTGTTTCTTCCTAACAATACGTTCAATTAATTTTTTTCTTGGTACTTCTGTCTTCCAGCACTTTGTGTCAATTCCATGCAATTCCATGAAGACCTGCACCGTCTGCCGTTGCCAGCTCAACACAGAAAAACCACAAAGTGTCTTTAGAAAACTCAAATTACCACCACTAATATTCAAGGATTTCTCAGTCACTTCATTCATTTATGGCATGCATACTCTATTTGAAAAAACGTGCTTTCAGAATTCCTGAGTGTCAAAGATAACAACATCAATCCAATGGATTCAGGAGAGAGAGTCCCAGCCCCTATTTTATGGTGTTATAATCAAGTTATCAGACTTTACTCATTAGCAAAGCCTGACAACGGCCTCAACCTGCACATTCACCAAAGTATTTGTTTTCTCAAACAGTTCTGAGCGGATTGACTCTGAAGCAGGGTGAGGAGTGACAATCGAGTGAAAAGCATTTCCCTTTCCAGAGCAGAATTCAGAAAAAGCCTGGAGTCCCACCATCCACCAAAAGGCACAACACGTGAAAGATCGTAGAATCATAGACTGGTTTGGGTGGGAAGGGACCTTTCAAGGGCATCTGGTCCAACCCCCCTGCAGGGAGCAGGGACATCTGCAACTAGAGCAGGTTGCTCAGAGCCCCATCCAACCTCCCCTGCAATGGGGCCAGGGACGGGACTTTCACAACCTCTTTGGGCAACCTAGGCCAGGCTCTCGCCACCCTCACAGCAAAGAATTTCTGCCTAATAATCTAAATCTTTCAGTTTTAAACCATTACCCCTTCTCCTATCACTACAGTCCCCGATGAAGAGTCCATCCCAACTCTCCTGGAGTCCCCCTTTAAGTACTGGAAGGTCCCAGTAAGATCTCCCAGTTTAAAGGCAGTTAATACACTATTTTTACTTCTGCTGTTCCATTAGTTGCCTTCCTCCTCCACTCCAATACTCTCCATACTTCTCACCTTCACATTTCCAGCACGCAAAGGGCTGTGCTGCTTTGAGCACAGGCCTCCTTCTTCACAACCTCCAGAACGCAGTCTCAAAGGACAACAGCCTAAAAATACCCAAGAATCCAAATTTCTTACTATTTGTCATCACCCTTCAGAGCCTGAAAACATTTGTGGAATAGGGTAGTCACCTCAAAAGACTTTCTACCACCCCTCAGATGGCCATTTGCTTTTTTTCCTACGTGAGTTTCCAGGGACAGGCTCAATGTGCAGCACCGGTCAGAAGTGGGACTCTCAGATGTTTTTCTTGGAGCAGAAAGATCTGGATAAGTTACATGGAACTCCCATTCTCATAGGAATTCTTCACAGATGCTCAGTATTCACAGGACAGTAACAAACACACGCTGAGCTCATTAGAAGTCATAAAGTCTTTCCAAAAACCCTCAAAATTAAAACCTACAGCAAAAATTGCAGTCAAGGATAATGAGACAGACCCAGAAGCACCCTCGCTTCTCTCCTAGTCCCAGGTAGTCCTGAGAAGCAGGCCAGGGCCTGTCTTACACACAACATCAACATAAATTACATCCATAAGAACTGGTAACTGAAGAAAAATACTTTCTTGACCTCAAATTCGATAATCGGTTTAGCCCCAAGCACACAAGCAGAAAACATCCAGGCAGGCACATGAGGAGCTCTAATCCCACCACGAGGACGGGGCGCGGTGCCCAGCGCTGCCTCCAACTGTGGCCAAGATTTCATTTTCAACCTCCAGGAATTCCTATTTATTCTCCCTAGAATTTATCAGATTCCAGCTTATGACGCTCACAAAAAAAATGAATACGTGATGAGCTGCCTTGGTCCTTTTCTCTGTGGTCCTCCTCCTCGTGCCTGACAGGCTACAGACTTCACAGTTAAGTAATAAATAAATATATGAGCACAAAAAATGAAAAAGAAATATGAAAAGGCTATTTGGAAGAGAAAACCCAGTATACAGTGTAAGAATCAGAGGAGAGGACATTTGAGGGTAAAAAGTCTCACTCCCACCATGCCCCATCCCTGGAAGAGTTCAAGGCCAAGTTGGACAGGGCCTTGAGCAACCTGCTCTAGTGGAAGATGTCCCTGCCCACGGCAGAGCAGTTGGAATGAGGTATCTTAAAGGTCCCATTCTACAGAAAAAAA
>VWZK01008117.1:8187-20481 GCA_013396935.1 Baryphthengus martii
AAAGAAAATAAATCTTCATCTATTTTCCCAGGTGTTTCCTGTCCAGCCAGAAGCTCCTCGGTCAGGAAGGTGTTTCCTGAGTCACATCTCAACACGTCGACCCAGCCAACAGACGGGTAACTCCTCAGAGCAGATGACGTGGAGCTAAAATCCAGCCCATGCCCTAAGCCTTGGCGGCGGTGCTCCTCACTCCAAGGGTGAGGATGAGGAAGACCAGGAAACCGTTGGAGTGCAAAGAGGGGGATGTAGAGGGAACCTCACCGCTTGCTCAGCTCCTTCAGGGCCCCGCTGCGGCACATGATGAGATAATCTCCCAGCAGCTTCAGCTGTTCCCTGCTCCGGTGGATCCGTCTCATCGTCTCCACGTGGTCGTAGAGGCTCTCGTTGACCAGCTTCAGGTCGATCAGAGGCTGATTACGGATCTGAGTGAGGAACTTCAAAGCCTGCCGGCAAACCTGGGGCAGAGAGAGGCCAGAGGTGGGCATGCACCGAAGAGGCACCCAGGAGGCTTGTGGGGAGGTCTAGGGTGGACATCTCCACCTCTGCAGCCGGTGGAAACGTTCAGATGGACCTTGAGGAAGCACAGGTAGCTGCAGGAGAGTGTCCCTGCTACCTGCACTGCCCGAGCCCAGACTCACCCCTCGTTTTGTCAGGTCCCAGTTGTGGATGAGACGCGAGGGAATCACCGTCTCGTCGTCCCGGTGGCAGCTGTCGCAATAGTAGAGACCCGAGAAGGCGCAGAGCTTGGGCTTCGCGAAGGAGAAGCCGATCTGCCTGGAGCAGCCTGCAGGGAGCAGGGACCAGGCCATCNAAAACTGACCCAAGGTTTTGAGGTGTGAACTATAGTGGTGGGTAACCCAGGAGGAACCCAGCCTGGCTTTGCCGTCCCATCCTTTGCACTTTGGGGCAGCTCGAGACCATCCCCACAAAACACCCAGGGAGGTCAGCTGTCGTGCTTGGAATTATATATAAAAAAATCTTTTATCGCTTCTTATGCCCTGACACATGAGGACACAGCTCAGGTGTCAGGCTGGGTGGGAGGTGAAAGTGGGACAGGCAGCCCCTCCTAAAGCTGCTCCCTGCAGGGGGGTTGGACTCGATGCCCTTGAAAGGTCCCTTCCCACCCAAACCGTTCTACGATCATCCTCCAAGACGGAGTCGGCTTTTTGGCCAAGCCAACATGTACCTGCGCAGATGAAGCTCTGTGAGTCCAGGCCCTTCTCCACGGGGATGGCCACCAGGTATTGCAACAAGAAGCCGTTTTCCTTCACGATGTTCTTCAGCACGACCTGGGAGTGCCCATCCAAGCTGCCAGCCAGCGTCAGCGCCTCCTCCGCGCTCTCCAGGTAGGACATCAGCACCTCTCGGACCAGCTCCCTCCAGGAGGCCGCTTCTTCTGCGTTCTCAGCCTGCAGCTTCAGGACAGCTTTGGAGGTGATCACCTTGAAGAAGGCGGGGCCTCCAAGGCTGGTGTCTGGAAGGATGTCCTGGATGGTCTCGATACCGTAACTGTTGCTTAAAATTTTGTCGTTGTTCCTGACTTTAAAGCACTTTAAAGTTTCTAGAGACAGGGAAAAAATAAAGGGGACCCAGGTTTTGTCAACGTCCACGTACAGAACAGCCTCTTTTATGGCATCCAGCTCCGGCTCGTGAGCCGGAGTCCAGTCCAAGGTGTTCCCGGGCACGTCGCTGTACTGGAGAAGAGCGGCGGAGTCGCTCTGGACGGCCTGGCCTTCGCCACCCTCCTCCGGATACTCCAACGTCTCCCACTCCTCCTCCTCCAGCTGAGGCCGGCACTTGTGCAGCGCCTCGCGGATCCTGTCCAGCCAGTCCTCGGCCTCGTCTCGGGACAGAGCTCGTAGGTAGAGTTTTTTCCCCAAGAAAACCAGCTCGAAGCGGCCGTCCGAGTGCGTCAGCGCCAGCGACTCGCAGCGCAGCAGGGAGTAGCTCTCGACGCAGATGCGATCCTCGTGCTCCAGGAAGAGCCGCAGCTCCAGCGGCGACAGCTCGCAGGAAAACTCCTTCCATATCCCCATGGCTCCCCTCCGCTCCAGGCTGCCCAGCTTCAGGAGCCCTCGGAAAGGGTTGGAAAGACCTGGGGCAAAAGGAGATGGTTCAGTTTAACCAAAAAAAAAAAGAAGAAGCCAGTGGAGGGAGAGGAGCCAACGGGTTGCTGGCAGCGAGCAACCAGAGACATCAGAGCTTGGAGAGCCAGTCTGGGTGGATGGTGGGATGGGGTAGGAGTTTACAAGACCTTGGTGTCCATCATCTGTTCACCTGCATTTGGGTTTTGAGGCTGAGGAGGAAGGGGAAGACATAAAGGAAACGTGTCCTGCAGGGTGGACAGAGAGGTGGGGACGCAGACAGCTCCTCTCCTCCTGAAACGCTCCCCACTGGAGCCGTGGTGGGCTCAGCTGTGCCACCAGAAGCTGCTCCGCTGCCTTTTCCAGCTTTTGGTACTGCCAGCAGCTCAGCAAACGGCTGCTTCCCAACAGCCCATAACCCAACCCCCCTTCCCCAGCCCCTCAGCACTGCCTGGGGCTGATGCTCCTGGCGGGGAGGGCGGCTCGTACCCATCTGCCTGCGGTGCACCACACTGAAGCCCTTCTGCTCCCGTTCGGGCGAAGTTTTGGGCTTCCCGCTCTCCGAGGACGGCACCGAAAGCCTTTCCAAGTCCAGGGCACTGATGAGCCCCGGGGCCGGAGCTTCGCCAGCCTCCTCCGGCCCAAAGCCGTTGGTGTCGGCCGCGCTTTCGCTGCTTTCGCCTGGAGAAGGTCTGTAGAAATCATCTTCTGAGATCCAGCTCTTCCTTTTCTGTTAAAAAAACCCAATAAAATATTAATCATCAAACTTATTGAACATCCTGTGTCCTGCAAAGACACCCCCTGAAGGTGACCCCTTCACAGGGCTGCTCGAATCCCACTCAGTGACAGTAACGGGCCATTCCCACGTGGATGGCTCCAGTGCCGGTGCTGGTGAGGGCCTGGCCCCGGTTGCCCCGAGAGGTGGTCGCTGCCCCATCCCTGGCCCCATTGCAGGGGAGGTTGGCTGGGGCTCTGAGCGACCTGCTCTAGTTGCAGATGGCCCTGCTCCCTGCAGGGGGTTGACGGGATGATCTTGAAAGGTCCCTTCCCACCCAAAGCAGTCTGGGATTCTACGGTTCTAGAAGATGTTTGGTCCATGAAGTATTTCTGACAGAGGGTGACAACCAAGCCCTGCCATGGGTGGGTATGAACTCACCTGGAGCAGCAGCACCCTCCTTGTTCCAGGAGGAGCAGAGAATGAAACAGAGACTCCCAGCTCACAAGCAGCTGCTCCAAACACCAGTCCTGACCAGTGCAGGCAAGAAGCAAGGCAGGGAGGCAGAGGAAACCTTTGTCTTTGGATGTCAGGAGGGGACGAGACCCACAAGCAGAAGCTTTTCATTTTCGTTACGCTCAAAGAACAAACTCCTGTCAACTTCTCCAGGAGTCTTTCTGCCTCTAGATTCTGGGACAACATCCCTAAACAAACACCACGAGCAGAGCACGCCCCAGCTCAGCACTCCGCCAAAAGGGACCAACTTCCCCAGACTCAGAGCATCCCTTCCAGGGCTGCATCCCACCAGGAACAACCTCTCGGTTGCTTTCCAAGAGCTTTTTCTTCTGAATAACAAACTGAAGGCCAGCAGAAGAGCTGTCACCACCCCGTGGCGACGATCACGGGTGGCTCACGGTGCAGCTGCCCAGCTCCTGGCGGGCTGGGCTGACTCCGGGCTCAGGAACGCAGGTTGCTCCGTGAGTCATGCGAAAGCAGGGGGGGGAATTTCCTGTTGACACCGTATGTTATACATAGATTAGGTCAAACTGGCCCAGTGCCACGAGGAAGCAGCGGAAACGGGATAACTGGGAGGGAGCTGAAAGGAGCAGAGCTCAAAAAGAAACCGTTCTGGGGAGGGGGTGGGGGGAGTATGAAGTATATCCGAACCTCACCGGGATGGAAATGATGGGAACCAGGATGGAAACAATGGGAACCAGGATGGAAATGATGGGAACCAGGATGGAAAAGCCAGTAACAAACGAGGACGGGGCTGTTCAAAGAGCTTCCCGAAAGCACAAGGCAGTGCTCAGCTCCTCGGCGGCAGCAACGGGGGAAATCCGCCACTGTGGAAGCTGCCGGAGCAGTCGGGAAGGCCATCCTGCGCCGGCAACAGATGGGCCGCCGCAAGATCTTTCCACTGGAAAACTGGAATTTGTTTCCTGTACAGTCAACTCCTTTCCCTCCTCTTACGAGGACCATAAATGAAGAGAAGTGCCTCCCGAGAAATGTGACTCTCGAGGTGTTTTATCAGCTCGCTCTCGGCCTCCGGCCAGATCCTGGAGGAGCTCATCACTCCCTGGAGAGCGTCAACAAAACCAGTCTTCCTGTGGCTGCTGTTCCTGGCAGGCCAGGCTGGGCTTCGAAAGCTTTGGTGCCTCTTTACATGGCACTTTGACACAATTTCTGCCAGGGCAGCTGCATGGACACAGAGTCCTAGTGTGGTGGGGGAAGGAGGGACCTCTGGAGATGATCTGGTGCCACCCCAGCAGGGTCACCCAGAGCAGGGGGCCCAGCAGCGCAGGGTCCAGGCGCCTCTGGAATCTCTCCAGACAAGGAGACTCCCCAAGCTCTCTGGGCAGCCTGGGCCAGGCTCCAACCCCCTCCCACCAAACAAGTTGCTCCTCCTGCACCCAGGGAACCTCCTGGGTTCCAGTTGGTGCCCGGTGCCCCTCGTCCTGGCGCTGGGCACCCCTGAGCAGAGTCTGGCCCCAGCTTCTTGCCCCCCGGGGGCCCTTGAGCTCTTGCTCAGAACTGATAACACAGCTCCACAGGAGCCAGGGAGACGCTCCCGGAGTGGGGAGCATCACCCACACCCAACACGCTGTCAGGAGAGCAGAAGCGGCACGGAAGATGAGAGTTCAGAGCTGCCGGTGCCTATTCAGACCCTGTCACCAGTTTTCTTTTCACTCTCCATTAGATCTGCTGGTCAGGAAGCAAGAAAACCAGGAGCTGGAGAGCAAACGACCTGTGACACCTACCGGACAACCCAGCAGCGGAGAAAGGAGGTAATCAGCCGCGGGGCAGCGGCCGGCCGGGTTCGCCTCGCTGCCGCCGACCGTGCCGCCTCNCTCTTGCCCCCCGGGGGCCCTTGAGCTCTTGCTCAGCCTTGCTCAGCTCCCCTCTGGGGCTGCTCTTCTCCAGCTGAACAGCCCCAGGGCTCTCAGCCTTTCCTGGCCACACAGATGCTCCAGGCCCCTCAGCAGCTTCCCAGCCTCCTCTGGACTCTCTCCATTATTTCCCCGTCTCTCTTGAACTGGGGAGCCCAGACCAGCACCCAGTCCTCCAGAGGTGGCCTGACCAGGGTAGAGCAGAGGAGAACCTCTCTTCACCTGCTGCCCACACTCTTCTGGATGGCCCCCAGGAGCCCTTTGGTCTCTTGGCCATGAGGGCCCGTTCCTGGCTCATGAGTAACTTGTCCCCCAGCATTCCCAGGTTCTTCCGTGTGGAGCTGCTTCCCAGGAGGTCCACGGTCCCCTGTACTGGTGCAGGGGGTTATTCCTCCCTNACCGGTCGTCGCTCCGAGGCTTCCAGGCTTTGCTTGGCTTTGCTGAACTCGGACAACACCCTGGAAACAGAGAAGGGACCAGAGTGAATCACAGAATTATAGCATAGCCGGAGCTGGAGGGAACCATTGGAGCTCCTCTGGTGCCACCCCCCTGCNTCCCTCCCAGTTCTACACCATCAGCCAACTGGCTGAGGGTCCACTCTGTCCCTCCATCCACAGCACTGACAAATGCAGCTACATTAACCAGAACCTATAAAAACCCCAGTTAAAAATCCCAGTTACTGTGAATTAGAACCACCCAAACCAGGGCTCGGCAGCATCGCTGGGCTGGCAGCACCACACGGCCACAAAAAGCTCCATGGAGCAATCCCGTTGACAGAAAATCCCGTGACTTGTTCCTGGGGAGCAGCAGCAAACCCCAGCCACAAGCAAGCACCCTGCCTGCCCAGGGGCAAGTCCCTACTACACACATTAATGTCTATTTATTAATGTTTTATTTATATTTATAAATATCTGAGGGATGGGGGTCAAGGGGAAGGGGCCAGGCTCTTTGCTGGGGTGCCCTGGGATAGGACAAGGAATAACGGGGGACAAGCTGGAACCCAGGAGGTTCCACCTCCACAAGAGGAGAAACTTCTTTGGTGGGAGGGTGACAGAGCCTGGCCCAGGCTGCCCAGAGAGGTGGTGGAGTCTCCTTCTCTGGAGACTTTCCAACCCCCCCTGGATCTGTTGCTGTGTGTCCTGCCCTGGGTGCTCCTGCTCTGGCAGGGGGGTTGGACTTGATGCTCTCCAGAGGTCCTTTCCAACCCCTCCCATTCTCTGATTCTATGATTAACGGGTTTAAATCTCTTCTGATGGATGTCTCCTAAGGGAGGGAGAGCACTGAGTGCTCCCCACTTACGGCTCCCAGACTGTGTGCCAAATTCCCAATGTTCTCATCAGCATTAACGAGCAGTTATTAGCGGAGCCCGGCCGAGAGGCTGTTCCCATGGTCCTGCTCGGCCGAACGAAACCAGCCCACGATGAAAATTCCCAGCCACGTTCTTCCATCACGGGTTTAATCCAATCAGGGCAGGTTCTTCCACGATCCTCATCAGATGCAAAATCCACAAAGCGATGGGGAAGAGCAGATGGCAGCTCTGAACCCTCCTCGAGACCCTTATTGGGAGGAGGGTCCTTCAACCAGCACCCCCAGACCAAGCTCTTCCAGAGCCAGGTTTTCAAAGGTGGCAGGGCAAATATTTACTGATTACTCAGGGCTTATATAACCCGTTGGAAATCTTTGTGCCGAGCGTTTGGCAGAAATAAATCACGAGGATGACAAACTAACAACCTCCCTCCTCTAAATTATCTGCTGAAGCTGCAAATTATAACCCTTTCCTGTGACCAGACTCGGCTCCTTCCTCACCCTAGAAAGCCCCAGAGCATCCCCCAGCGTACGCCAGGGAGATGTGACATTCCTGAGACCCGGGAGCAGCATTTTTCTGACGTTTCTGCCCTGGTAAAGAGGGGAGACGCACACTTCAGCGGCCAGGAGCTCATTTGCTGTGGCAGCAGAGTCCCAGCAAGCCCTGCTGAGTGTTTCTCTTTACCCTTCAGGCATTTTCCAGGAAGGAAAAAAGAGCTCGTTAAAGAACAAGAAGGGAAAAAAATACAGCGGGAAAATAAATGAGAGCCCGGGAGAAGGTTAAAAATCCCTCTGAGGAGGAGATCTGGGCAAAGACTCACTCTTGCAGCGACCTGTCGAGGTCCTCGGCGGTGGCCGTGCCAAGGTCGGAGTCACCGGAGAGCTGCTCCTCGCCCCGCTCGGGGCTGCGGGCGCCGGGAGCCGGGAGGACGCCGTCGGAGCCCAAGCTGGAGGAGAGCTGGGACGAGCTGGTGGTGTTGAGGCTCAAGGAGGACGACGTCAGCTTGATTTTGCTGTTGGCTTTGCCGATGGGCAGGACGGGAGGTTGGATCTCGATCTCATCGGAGCCCGACGACTGGGAAATGGAACCCAGCGACGCTTTGCGGTGGGGTTCGGATGCGGAGGACGCGAGGGGCTCCAGCAGCTCCGAAACGGGACACAGACCGGACAGGGACAGGGGGGTGACGGTCCACTCGTTCAAAACTGCCGATTTATAGGAGAGCTCGAAGGTCAAGGACGATAAGCCCTGCAAGTAGCTGAGGAGAAACTCGCACTCTTCGGCATCCAAGAGCAGAGCCGTCGCCTGGTAATATTCCGGCAGCCGGGATTTCTCCCGCAGCAGCAGCTTCAAGTAACACTCCACGAGGCCATCGTTCAAAGCCAGCCTCAGCCAGGCCCGGCAGCGCCCCACGTCCGTGTTGATAAAGATGAGCTGTTCCAGCTCCGAGACAATATTTCTGGGAAAAGGGAGAGAAAAGGATGCGAGTGGTTCCGGTTTTGGTTCATCGCGGGATGCGGGAGGGGAAGATTCTCCGTGGGGAACTGCCCAACCTGCTCTGCTTTGGGGTGTTTGGGATAAAAAAAGGCTCTGGAAAATCTCTTTTTTTTTCTTCATGGAAAATGGGGTTTTCCGTGGAGGAAAAAAAGAGTTCCTGAATGCCCCAAAGCTAAACGTGCTGGTAATGATCCCTGGGGTGCCTCTGGGGGCTCCTTCTCCCTCAGGCTGGAGGCATCTCCCACACATCGCTCTTGACCCTAGACCAAGGGGGAAATTCCCGTTGTCCCTGCACACTGCTCTGCCTGGACACTCCTCGGTGACAAGCACGCATCTGAATCCCAGCTTCAAATTGAAAATCAGCCGAAACACAGGGAATACTGCTGCAGCAGCCCAAAGAAAAGCCTGGATGCAGCTGAGCTCCTCAAGCAATCTCAGCCTCCTGACTTCAACCATCCTCCCCTAAGATCCAACAGCGACACCAGGCTCCCTAATCCTCCCCAGTCCCGGCTCCCGTCGGTGCCGCAGATGCTACAAAAACCAGGGCAAAGATTTTGTAAGGTTTTGTTTTCATCTGTCTCTCACGAAAGAAGAAAAAAACCCAGCCTTCAAAGGGCACAAAAATATCCCCCCCCGTAGCGTGCGAGGGAGTTCTTTCCCTCCGCTCTTTCATAATTGAAGAGCCGGTGATGGAGCTGGATGAGGTTTTCCAAACTCTGCGTGTGGGCTGCTGCTCAGTGTGGGAGGATTCTGCCCAGGGAGTGGCTCCGAAAAACTCCAGCAACTAACGAGCGTTACCCAAGCGAGACCTCCTCAAAGGCTGCCTGGGACCTGGGGGAATGGAGGCCAAGCAACCCCAGCAGATCCAGCTCAGAAAACAGAGCAGAGCCCTGAGCTGGGCAACCCTTAACACACCAGTGCAGTCACTGGTGTCCCACTGGGGATCCCACACACAGCCTGGTATCCAAAAATAAGAAAGGCGTGTGACCTAAAGTGGCAGCAGCTTTTCACTCCACAACTGTTTGGGGACATCAGCTCAGGCTTAAATGTCACTTTACCTCTTGAGATGCTGAGAGGAGCTGTGCTGGGTGCTCAACCCCACATTGCTCAGCGCGGTAGAGTCCCAGCGTGGTGGGGGCTGGACCTCTGGAGCTCCTCTGGTGCCACCCCCCTGCCCCAGCAGGGTCACCCAGAGCAGGGGGCCCAGCAGCGCAGGGTCCAGGTGCCTTTGGAATCTCTCCAGACAAGGAGACTCCCCAAGCTCTCTGGGCAGCCTGGGCCAGGCTCCAACCCCCTCCCACCAAACAAGTTGCTCCTCCCGCACCCAGGGAACCTCCTGGGTTCCAGTTGGTGCCCGGTGCCCCTTGTCCTGGTGCTGGGCACCCCTGAGCAGAGCCTGGCCCCAGCCTCTTGCCCCCCGGGGGCCCTTGAGCTCTTGCTCAGCCTTGCTCAGCTCCCCTCTGGGGCTGCTCTTCTCCAGCTGAACAGCCCCAGAGCTCTCAGCCTTTCCTGGCCACACAGATGCTCCAGGCCCCTCAGCAGCTTCCCAGCCTTCCCAGGACTCTCTCCAGTATTTCCCTGTCTCTTTTAAACTGGCGAGTCCAGAACCGGAGAGCCCAGAACTGGACCCAACACTCCAGAGGTGGCCTCACTAGGGCAGACCGGAGTTGGAGGAGAACCTCCCTTGACCTGCTGCCCACACTCTTCTGAATGCACCCAAAGGGTTTTATTCTCCTACCTGCATCTCCCAGCGGTCCTGGGCAGCAGCCATGGCACCAGCCCATGAGAACATCTCTCCCCCGGACTGAAGGGACTGAGCACACAGGACGGGGTCAAGACCTATCTCATCTCCCCACCAAGCCGCTCCACGAATTTTGTGGCTTTTGCCCCAAGGCGAGGGGATAAACCCGAGCGTGCAAACCCCTCTCGGTGACTCACCGGTGGGTGATGCTCTTCAGCAGACCCCAGAAGACCGGTTGAGGGAGCGGTCCTCGCCCCCCAGCTTTCTTCCCTTTCCCCCCACTCTCGGTCTTGATGTGCTTGGCCTTCAGCCCGTGCACGAAGACGGCTTCCAGGGCGCTGCAGAGCGTGTTGGCGTTCCCATCGTCGCTGGTCACCACCGCGTCCGAGCTGACGTACTGCTTCTGCAGGGCCTTGATGGCGTTCACCAGTTGCTTCTTGATCAGCTGCAAGACAGGAGGTGCAACGCTTGGATTACAAAAGAATGGAAGGACTAAGAAAGAATTCCTACAAAAGGGCTCAGAAACCGCAAGGCTGGTGCGGAACGACGCACCGCCCCGACTCCGGCTCCGGCCTCGTGCTTCTGGTAGGAAGCACCAGAGCCGAACTGGTCAAGCTGGGGACTCACACTCTTGGCATCACCGTTCATCTCTTTGTCTCGGGTTTTTAAAAAAATTTATTTAAAATGAGCCATTTATGTAATTTTAGCCAGTGTTTTGGAGCCCACCAGGTTGCTGAGGTCACGTGGTGCACCTCTGCGGACACCAAATTGCTTAAGAGGATGGGGAGACATTGAAATCAGCTCTTCCCAGATATTTGCTTGAGGGGAAAGACGGGGATTAAATGAGCAGGGGTGAGAAAGGAGAAGCTCAATGGAGGGAACTGGTAACACGGGGCCGTGACACCCCCGGAACTCGTGGAGATCAGCCCAAGCAGCGCATGACGCACTAACGAATCCCGCCAGCAGAAATCAAAGCCATCGATCTTGCCCTCGGCAGCTCGGGGAGTTGATTAAGCCACGGGTGCTACTGGGGATAGCTCACCTCCCCCCGTCCCCCCACCAAAAAATACACTTTTGGATGGCTGGCTGAGGTTTGGTGCTGCCTTTAGAGAGACTCGGTGGGCTCTGAAGCGGGAATTTTACCTTCCGGCAGCTTTGCTTCCCTTTAGCACCAGCAGCAAAGCTGCGAGTCCAGCGCACGTAACAATTCCACGCTGCTGGAGAGGATTTTTTTCCTCGTGCAGCTGAGCCCAGATGTCTCCATCAGCTTTATTTCAAATGAAAGCGGCAACTCCCAGCAGGCGTTTGCCCGACGCTGCAAACTGAGCCAGGATCCCACCAAACCCTTCAGATTTCGGCACCAATCCCGCAGCGATTCCAGGCGAACGGCACCAGCCCCGGCGACTGGGGCAGGGTGGGTTTTGACTGGAGCCTGCCCTGGCTGCACAAGCTCAGCTTAAATTTCCAAGCTGGGATATTTTTATTTTTTTTTTCAGCCTCTCACTAAGATCTCCAGCAGCTCTCATCCAAGGACAAGAGCCAGGAGGGCCGTGCACCTTCTCCCTGCCGGCACAAGCAACCCCACCTGCCCAGCAGGCACCCTGGGCTGACAGGATTAACCAGCGCAGAGGATTTTATCTGTCGTGAATGAATTAAATCCGCCGTGGGATGAGTTAAACACCCGGGTGGAAGGGCTGGGTTTGAACGCGGCTCGTTTAGACGCGGTGAGACTCCCGAAGCGGGGCAGAGACACCCCCAACAGACAGAGCAGCGACGTTCCTCTCCCAGCTATCAGGGCTGAGCACCTTCCCCTGCCCCAGATAGAGACCGGGGGGATTGAACCCACGGTCACTCTATTTGCTTTAAACCCCTCCCCGTCTCCCCAGTTAAACCATCACAGATCCCCTCTGCTGGAAAGTCCGAGCCACGCTTCACCCGTACAAACCACCCCAACCCCAGCACCAAGTGCTACCACGACCCTGCCGGTAACTGGAGCGGCACTGGGAAGCAACTGGAGCTATCTGGGGAGGTTTGAGGAGTCTCACTCACCTGTACGGCTTCCTTGGGGTCACCGGCGTGACTCGAATGCATCTCGGCTGCTGCCGCTCCCCGCGCCGGGCGCTGCCTTCACATCTCACCTTTGGGACAAGGAGGAGGAGCAGGTTTGAGCACTCGCACAGTTGACGGCGACCTCGCCTCGCCCGCCAGGAGAAGGGCACCCGGCGTCACGCAGGAGGCTCGGATCACGCACCGAGACATTTCACAGCCGTTCCCGGCCAGTCTGCTGTTGGGATCGAGCCGGGACCCACCTGCGACCGCATCCAGACGTCGGACCAGGAGAGTTTCAGGCTAAGAGACCGACAGGGAGTAACTAACCCTTGCAAGAGGAGTAATTAATCTTTGCAAGCTGCCCACGGGCAGCACTAACCCCGGGGGAGACGCCGGGCGGGTGGAGTCACGTGGGGCCGGGGGCTGCTTCTGTTTCTACATCACCTGCAACACCCGGGCACCGGCAGGGGCATCAAAACAGGCGCTTATCACAGAATCAAAGACTGGGGTGGGTGGGT
>VWZK01008117.1:27550-149306 GCA_013396935.1 Baryphthengus martii
GGAAAGGGAAAGGGAAAGGGAAAGGGAAAGGGAAAGGGAAAGGGAAAGGGAAAGGGAGAGGGAAAGGGAAAAGAGAAAGGGAAAGGATGTTGGTGAGGGTGAGAAGCGGGCACGGCGCAGCACAGGGGATGCCCAGAATGTGCCCCCCGCCCTCACCAGCTCTGTGGCATCGGCCTTGGGCTCAGCCCTTCTCCATGACAGGAACTTCGGACAGAACCTGGGGAAAAAACAAACAAAAAAAACAAGGAAAAGGGGGATAAAAAGCGGCAGCAGCAGCTGGTTGTGATGGTTCTCAGAAGGTCACCTGCGGCCTGGCCTGTCCTGCTGGGCAAGGGGCTACTGTGGGACTCAAGCCAGAGGTGTTTCCAGCACGGCAAAACATCTGGATTTAGTGGGATAAAGGGGGATAAAAAAAGACTTTTGTGCATCGTGAGCCCAGAATTCAGCTTTCCCGGTCCCTACGCTGGAAGGCTCGGGCAGGGAGGGCTGCGGTGGGTGCCAGCACCCTGCCAGGTGACCCCTTCCGCGGGGGGACCCTGAGGAAGATGAGGAGTCCCAGAAGGAAGGGACGGTGCCGGGGCTGAGTCCTGATTTAGCTGGGATGGGAAAGACACCTGGCAACAGCTCCTCTCTGGGAAGAAACGGGGGCTTTGAACACCCTGCTCTAGAGGGAGGTGTCCCTGTCGTGGCAAGGAGGGTGGAATTGGATGATCTTCAAGGTCCTTTCCAAGCTAAACCATCCTATAATTCTGTGATTTTCTGGAGCTCTTGTTCTTAATCCAGCCTGGTGAGTGCACCCAGGGCTGAGAGGGGTCGGAGATCGATTGGGTGCTGCTCAGGGTACAGCGTGGTCGTAGCACGGGGCGTAATTACCATCTCGAGAGCGATTTCCTGGTGCTTTGGGGTTTGGAAGCGGCTGCGGGTTTTTTGGAACAAGCCTGGTGAAGGAGAAAGAGAGAAAGAGACTGGTAGCATCAGGATTTTCTCATCACATCAGGGTTTTTCTCTCTTCAGCCTGGAGAAAAGAAGGCTCCAGAGAGACCTTATTGCGGCCTCCAGTGTCTGAAGGAAGCTGGAGGGACTTTAACAAGGACTTGTAGTGACAGGACGAGGGGTGATGGCTTCAAACTGGGAGAGGGGAGATTTAGATCAGAAATTAGGAAGAAGTTCTTTGCTCTCAGGGTGCTGAGACCCTGGCACAGGTTGCCCAGAGAGGCTGTGGATGCTCCATCCCTGGATGTGTCCAAGCTCAGGCTGGATGAGGCTCTGAGCACCCTGCTCTAGTGGGAGGTGTCCCTGCCCATGGCAGGAGGGTTGGAACTGGATGATCTTGAAGGTCCCTTCCAACTCAAACCATTTTCTGATTCTATGACGATTTTCTCACCACGTCGGGATTTTCTCCCCATCCTCTGCAAACACTGGAGGCCAGAAGGTTCCTCCTCCCACCGAGCCCGTTGGCTACACGTGCCAGGCAGTGCCAGCAGCCCTGTCTTCAGAAGGAGCCCATCCTCCCTCCCTTCCTCCCAGCCCTTCCCTGCCTCTGGAATGACCCGATCTCCCAGAGCTCTCCTAATCTCAGCAATGTTTACGTCTGTCTGTCTTATCTGCCCTTCGCAGGGTCCTCCCCTCCCGGCAACCTCCGGCGGAAACATGAAGGGAGGCTTTTAAGGAAATAAAAGTTTTGGGTTTTTTTCCAAGGAAAAGGGCCCCAAAGGGAGTTTGAGATCTCGTGAGCCTGCTGGCTGCTCTCTCCTGGCACTGCCTGGACCCACCCGGAGCCGTGGCACCTTGCAGAGGGCTGGAGTTTGGCAGGGGGGAGGGTGGCAGGGGAATTGCTGCCTGGCTGAGAAGAATTGGTGCTGGCAGGAGAGAGGCACAGGGTCAGGAGAAGAGCTGGGGAGGTGACCCTGTACGGCTGGGGACTGAGGGACAAGCTCCAAGGTTGGAAAAGCATAGAATCAAAGAATTGTTTTGGTTGGAAGAGACCTTTCAGATCATAGAGTCCAATCATTCCCTCATCCCTGCCAGGGCACCACTGAGCCCTGTCCCTCAGCACCACAGCTCCACGCCTTGGAAACCCCTCCAGGGATCAGGGGGACTCCAGCCCTGCCCTGGGCAGCCTGGGACAGGCCTGGACAACCCCAAAGGGCAAGAAATTCTTCCTCAGCTCCAACCTAAACCTCCCCTGGGGCAGCTGGAGTTGGGTTCCTCTTGTCCTGGTGCTTGTTCCTTGGGAGCAGAGCCTGACCCCCTCTGGCTCCAAACTCCTGAATGTCAGGGAGTTGTGGAGAGCCAGAAGGTCTCCCCTGAGCCTCCTTTGCTCCAGGCTGAACAAGCCCAGCTCCCTCAGCCGCTCCTCCCCACACTCCTGCTCCAGACCCTTCCCCAGCTCCGTTGCCCTTCTCTGGCCACGCTCCAGCCCCTCCAGCTCCTTCTGGGAGGGAGGGAGGGGCCCAAAAGTGAGCTCAGGATTCCAGGGGCGGCCTCCCCAGTGCAGGGGGACGATCCCTGCCCTGGCCCTGCTGCCCCCCCAGTGCTGCCCCAGCCAGGATGCTGGGGGCTTCTTGTCCCCCTGGGCACTCTCTGGCTCAGCTCTGGCCACCTGGTGACCAACAACCCCAGGGCCTTTCCCTCTGGGCACTTTCTGGCCACTCTGCCCCAGCCTGGAGCGGTGCTGGGGGTTGGGGTGACCCAAGGGCAGGACCTGGCCCTTGGCCTGGTTGAACCTCATCCCATTGGCCTCGGCCCATCGCTCCTGCCTGGCCAGAGCCCTCTGTAGAGCCTCCACCCTCCAACAGATCAACACTCCCACTCAAATTTGTCTGCAAACTGCCTGAGCGACCTTCAGGCCTCCACAGCAGCACCCTGGAGCTCATGAACTGTTCAGGGAGGCACTGCCCTGCCCTGGTGCACTCCAGCTACTAGGCTTGACTGACAGCTGTCTGTCAAACAAGTTACTGGCTTACCTCAACGAGACAGAGCACTGTGAGGATCATGATGATGATGGCGGACACCACTATTGCTATCAGACTGTCGCTGGACATGGACTTTGGTTTCCACTGGGAGAAAAGGAAAGAAAGTCAGGAGGGGAGGGAGGTTTGAGCCTTCCTGCCCCACTGTCCAGAAGGACACCATTTCTTGCCCTGCAGGGTTGTCCAGGCCTGGCCCAGGCTGCCCAGGGCAGGGCTGGAGTCCCCCTGATCCCTGGAGGGGTTTCCAAGGCGTGGAGCTGTGGTGCTGAGGGACAGGGGTTAGTGGTACCCTGGCAGGCCTGGGGGAACGCTTGGACTCCATGATCTGCAAGGTTTCTTCCAACCAAAACATGATTCTGTGTTGTAGCAAAGCCCAGTATCCCTCCCACCTTCCCTCTGGATTCCCTGCTCACCTCCCAGGCTTGGGGCGTGTGATTGAAAACATTCCTTTCCAGGAGACACCGGCTCTCGAGAGCAGAGCTTCTTTGGTCACCTTGTTTCTTGCTGAGCAGCTTTATGAGCCGCCCTGTTTCAGAGACCAGGGTGGCACAGGCCGGCCGGAGCCTGCGCACCCTGCAGTCCACCCTCAGGGCTCGCGCCACGCGGCCGATGAACGTCCGCAGGGCTTCATCCGGGACCAGCCGGCGCAGGTGAAGACAGACCTCGGTTTCAAAGAGGTCTCCTTCAACCGACTCATCATTTGGGCTCTCAGAGTTTCCTGGTTTCTTCAGGAAACTGGATCCTTCCTTTTGTTGCTTCCAGCCTGTTTCAGGGACGCCCGGTAAATGCCCACCCAGAGAGGATCCATCTTTGGCCGTGTTCTCTGGGATGTTCCTTGCAGTGGAGGGGCTGCTGGTAACCAACGGACTATGGAAAAGCTGCTGGTTTGGGTTTAGTCTTTGCTCTGCTTCACTTCCTGTTGGTGTGGGCTCTTCCTGGGGATTCACACCGTCAAACGCCTCGTAGAAAAGCCCACCACGTTTCTTCAGAGCCAGGGGATCCCCCCGCTTATGCCTTCTAGAAGTCCTGACAAAGTCCTGCCTTGCAGATGGTGCTTCCTCTGCATCTTCTGCATCCTCCACATCCTCCATATCCTCCACATCCTCCATATCCTCCATATCCTCCATCCCAGGAGCTTCCTCAGTCTGCTCCACAGCATCAGAATCATTCTGAATCTTAAAAGACTCGGACAAACGAGGGGCCTGTGCTGGAGGGTGCAGAAGGGGATGTTTGGAAGGAGGGGTGGATATTTTGCCAGCCGTTGCCGCGGGGTTTGAGGCTGCCTGGTTCAAACCTGAGTCTCGCAGGTTTTGCAGCCAGCCTGTGGTTGTCCCTCCTTCCACCACTGGGATCTCCTGCACCTCGTCCTCCTGCAGGGCAGGCTCTGCCAGGGCTGAGATGGTGCTTTTCACAGACACGACGTTTTTCGCCTGGTGCAGCTGCTTCTTGAGCTCAGCCGCCAGCGCCTGCGCTAGAAAATGGATTTTCCTTAAATCACTTTTACTGCTCCAGTCCACGTGCTGAACGCCGTGCAGCAGCAGCTCCTGACTGGTTTTGCCTCCCTGCCCGGATGGGTGCTGAGGGGAATATGGATTTGTTTGGGAAATGTGATTGTTTGGGTTACTGAGATCACCGTCGGTGCGGGTCAGGCTCAGCACAACCGCAGGCGTTGCGGTTTTACGGTCTCCGAGCGCTGGCTGCTTGGGCTGGAGGTTCCACACGGTGCTGGTGGTGAGTTTTCGGGATTGTCCCACTTCTGTGCTTTCTCCTGGTGTCTCTGCCAGAGGATCTGAGTGAGCTGTAAAACACGGGATCACGGAATCACAGAATTTCTACGTTGGAAAGGACCTTTAAGATCACCTAGTCCAATCATGAACCTCACACTGACAAGAACTCCTGTTAAATTAAAGACTGATCTCCTGTGATCTGTTTGTGCAATACCAAACCAACTCTGTTCCTAAAATGGAAGCTATTTTTCAAATAACCACTGAACAGAATAAGCTGAGAAAGAGCAGAAAATAAAAAAAAGCAGATGGCTACAATTTCTACCAAAGAATATTTAAGAGCATATGTGTTTTTAGTCCTGATTTTGTTACCCAGACCTTTTGGGTCACTATTAATCAACGTTTCTTGCAGACCATAAGATACCTTGGGAGATCTTTATTGAAAATACTGTAAAGGTGATAGATTTTAGTGATTCAAACAGAAACACCAAGAGAGCAGATCAAGGCCTCGGCGTCACGAGCAGCTTTCTGCCAAAAAATAGGGTCAAAGATTTACCCTGAGCAGCGAGCGCTTGTCTTGAAGACAAGGGAGCGTGTGAAGTGACTGGGGGATGTGTTACAGATGGGAAAAGTCGTGTTAAATCCATCAGATTATCTCATCAGGGCATAACACAGATGTTTCTTTCCTGGTGTCTCCCCAGGCTCTGTTTGGATCGGTGTGAAACATCCCAGGGGAACGGGTTTGATATCGGGAGTTTCCCATCGCTCGCTACGAGTCGGCGTTGAGTTGCTAAAACCACCATAAAGCTTTTAAACTGGGAGTGAGCCTGGAAAGCACAACCCCCAAAGACACAGTGCTTGTCCCTGAGCTGTCATCCCAACTAACTCCCTACAGTCAGGAAAACCAGGGATATTGTGCCTCAAACTGCCTCTGGGCTGGTCGTTTGCAACGATCCACAGTCAGAGCGAGTTCCCGAGAGCCGTTTCTCCACTGGTGGATGGAGGTCCCATCACCCAGGCCTAGAAGAAGTGGAAGCTGAGAGGATTTGACCCAGAATGACATAATCAGCCCCAGGAAAGCTCCCACCTCATCGTGCGAAGTCTTGGGGAGCTGGGGTGGGTCCTTGAGAGCCCTGCACCAAGGCTGCAAACACCACCTTACCCCTAACCCTGCAGATAACTTAAAGCCAGAGGCAGGAGGACATGGTCAAGGATATTTACAGATGACAAAGATATTTAGGCCTTTTTTTCCTGTTCAAATGAGAAATACCTTTGAGTATCTGGCTCTAAAAGGCTCAGTAGCCTCTTTTCCCTAAACTCACGACGAGGTTTCACTCCCTCATCCACATCCAGTTTAAAAATGAGTTACCTGGGGACCTCGGAAACTTTTACTGGGTCTATTTGAAGAAATCCAGCTTGTCTCTGCTTTGACCAGGACGAGCTTTCCCCTGTGCAAAACCCGAGCAGGTCAGTGTCCGGACCTCTCTCCTACACGTGGGGCACAGGGTGGCATTTTCCAAGGTCACCCAGCCAATTTTTGGAGCCAGTATATCCCAGTCCTGCTCCAGCACATGGTGCTTTGCAGTAGGTTTCTGCAGAGCTTGCCCAGGGCCAGCTGCACTTGGTAGTGTACTGGGATAGGGTTTGTTTTCTGAGTCTTGGGGTAGAATCCAATGGAGGCTACAAAGATGATGAAGGGACTGGAACATCTCTCCTGTGAGGAAAGGATGAGAGACCTGGGGCTGTTGAGTCTGGAGAAGAGAAGCCTGAGAGGGGATCTGATCCATGTCTAGAAATGTCTGAGGGGTGGGGGTGAAGTGGAAGGGGCCAGGCTCTTTGCTGGGGTGCCCTGGGATAGGACAAGGAATACCGGGGACAAGCTGGAACCCAGGAGGTTCCACCTCAACAGGAGGAGAAAATTCTTTGGTGGGAGGGTGACGGAGCCTGGCCCAGGCTGCCCAGAGAGGTGGTGGAGTCTCCTTCTCTGGACACTTTCCAGCCCCCCCCTGGATCTGTTGCTGTGTGGCCTGCCCTGGGTGCTCCTGCTCTGGCAGGGGGGTTGGACTTGATGATCTCCAGAGGTCCCTTCCAACCCCTCCCATTCTAGGATTCTATGATTCCAGTGTGAGGGAGAGAGCTGGGACCAGCCAAGGTGTGGTGGCACTGGACAAGCTCCAGAGGTTGTCATGGGAAATTCAGGGAGCAGACAGTGCCTTCCAGTGCTTGGGAACGGTACTGGGCACGCAAGATTTGCTTGGCTAGATGCACTGTGTGGATTGGAAGCTCATGTGTTTGTTTAGCCCAGTGAGCTACTGCTTCTGCAGATAGTGTGTGACACAGAAGATACGTGTAATCGCCAGGAACTTTTCAACCCTTGTTTTTTCCAAGTCATGTGCTCAAGGGGGAACATTTTGTGCCTGTGGCTCAAGGAGCAGAGCCTGAGGTCTCCCAGTTCTCCCCTTGACCTGCCTGCAGTGGCCTTTGAGCCAATTTAAAGGCCTTACATGGATGAAGCTCCTCTAGAATCTGCCCAGATTCACCATCCCTGGGACTGGCCAGAAGCCACCAGGTTAGACTGTGGCCAACAAGGTGGCCATTGCTGCCTGGAAACCCCCCAAAAAAGAGGGCCACGTTACAGCATTTCCTCATTTAGAAGACACCGGCCAGGTTTGATGTCCACATCATCATCGGGAAGCCTACCGCACTGCGGGGCGCTGGTGGTGGCGCAGAAGTCCTGGCAGTGGAACTCGATGGTCCCGCACGGGGTTTCGGTGGTTTGTCTCTCCTGGCAGAGGCAGCAGCCCACGTCACCGGGCAGTTTGCTAAAGAGAAGAGGTTACTGGAGAAAAACCAGCAGCTCAATCCACGTCTCCGAGTCCAACTCGGGTAACAGACAGAGAACTCCCTGTGGGTTTGCTTCGGTTTCTTCTACAGTTCCGGGAAATTTTCCCTCACCTCCGGTCCCAACGGAAAAACAGGTTCTCTCAATTTCTAAGAGAGGATTCAGGTGGAAGTTAGGCTTCTCCACTGGCATCAAAATGATGGTTTTACCTTTGAAAACGGAGCTAGTCCCAAAATACCACCTGAAGCAGAAATGGACCCCACCTCGATTTCAACCTTCCCCTTTTAAAATCTGGAACAAGTCACCTCAGCGGAGAAATGATGTTTCTTAGCAGGCGAGCTTGGGAAGTTCTCAGAAATAAAGAGCAAACCTTAAGCTTCCTGAGGAGATTCTGATTTAGTGGTGGGCGGGTTTGTTTCCCAAGCAGCCCCCTTGTTTCAGCAATTCTGATCCCGGTCCCCTCATACTCACAGCTTTTCCAAGTGGACTGTTGTCAGGAGGAGCGTGAGCAACGCCTGCTGAGTCACTTGTGTGGCGCTCAGGTCCCTGAAAGGATTTGAAAAGCCACGTTAAATTTTCAGGTGACATTAGCAGAACTCTGCTCTGAGGACAACCCCAGGACCCTGACGGTTGTGGTGGTGTTTGCAGAGAGATCCACTTCTGCCTAACCAGACAGAACTGATTCTAAACTCTATTGTCTTTCTGCTTTGACCTCCTCCTAACCATGGGGTCTGAATGCCACAGATCTTGAGGGAGATGGTTGCAAAGAGATAAGATTCCCCAGCTCAAAGCCCTCCTCCTGCTCTCCCATGAGAGCAGCTCCAGTCCTTGAGGGAGATACTTCTCACCCAAGAGGACGAATCATCTGGCACCTTGGAAACAGAGTTTTTATCAGTGGAAGGAGAAAATGTGCTGAGCAGAAAGCAAAGAGTTGCTGCTGGATCCCACCTCCTCCAAGGAACAAGTAACAGGACAAGAGGACTCAGCCTCAAGCTGCCCCAGGGGAGGTTTAGGTTGAAGCTGAGGAACAACTTCTTGCCCTTTGGGGTTGTCCAGGCCTGTCCCAGGCTGCCCAGGGCAGGGCTGGAGTCTCCCCAGGATCCCTGGAGGAGTTTCCAAGGTGTGGAGCTGTGGTGCTGAGGGCCAGGGGTCAGTGGTGCCCTGGCAGGGCTGGGGGAACGATTGGACTTCATGATCTGGAAGGTCTCTTCCAACCAAAGCAATTCTGTGATTTCTCAGCCCTCAAGCAGGAGGCAGGGCATTCCCAGACACTTTAGGCCACTCCACAGCCCCAAACCTGGACTGTCTGTGTTTTTAAAGTTTTTATCCCACTTCCTTGGTTGCTTTTCAGCCGGGGACAGAGCAGAACTGCTCATTCTCTGCCTTGCTCTGCCAGTGCCGAGGCTGTTTGTGCCTCTAGCAGAATAAGGCTGGGAGAAGAGCAAGATTTGCTCCTGGATCTCAGCTTTCCTGGCAACAGGGCTCTGGAGAGGGACAATGATCTACATTCATCCGGTAAAAACGAGTCGATGCTCACAGATATTTGATTGAAGGCAGCTCAAAGAACGATGTGTCAGCAATAACAGACAGCGGGTTATGGCTTAGGATCCTGAAAAAAACCAACATCCTGCTGTGAGCTGGTGAAGGGAAGGCCAAGAGCCGTGTGGGCAGGGGCACGTGGCAACGGCCTGTCCTCGTGTCCTCGTACGTACAGACCCACGAGCCTGGAAAACCAAGATCAAGCGGCCCCGTGCAGCAGGCACTGGAGAAATGGGAGATGGTTAAAACATTTAATGTAGAGTTAAAACTCCTGGGGGTTCCTGGAGCTCCATCAAAGTGAATTTCCACTAGATCATCACAAAAGATTTCTGTGATCGAGGAGTTTTTCCCTCTTTGCCAGGCTTCACATTTCTAGCCTTTGAAGGTCAGCGAGGCCCAGAGAGCTGGGCCTGTCGGAGCTGACGTGGAATTAACACCGAAATCCCCTCTCCAGGCTCCTCTCGGCCGTGTGAGGGGTGTAAAGAGGTTGCTGGTGGGTAAGGATCCGGCCGACTTTTATGGATGGCAGATGTCGGTTTGGCCGAACAATTTTCACTCCAACCTCCCCAAAGAATTTCCTTTCAAGTGAAGAACAAACATAGGAAATTTCAGCCTGAAGATAAAAAAAACTGGCTCAGCGTTAGGGGTGTGAGGAAGGGCCTGGGATGAAGGCTGGAGGCAGGAACAGATGCCGAGGGGCCGATTCACAAAATACATCAGGTCCTGATTAGCTCCAGCTACAAGAGCACAAGCCCAGAAGTGCTGCTTCTGGAAAACACCACCTCTCTTGCTCTCCTCCTCAGCTCCCACCTTCTCTCTGCTTCCCTCCACCAGGACTTTGGTTTTGGAGTTTTACTTCCCAGGTTTTCTCACAGTGCCACTGTCCATAAACTTTTACTCCATTACTGCACCCAGCTGGGTGAAGCTGCGGCCTAGACCTGCAGGAATTGTCATTCCTCATTTATCCTGCCACCTTATTTGGAGTCTCACGTGAGAAGGACTGAACTTTTCAGGAGAGCAGCGAGACTCCGGCATTTTCCTTATTGATCTGTACCCTTCGTGGGCAAAAAGCCCATTTACTTCCTCTCCAGATGGAAATGATGATCCCATCCCTGGAAGGGCTTCTTGACAGAACTGACTCTGGATTGAGTCACGTTCTCTCAAGACCCCAACAGATCAAAGGTTCCTTTTTTGCGGATGCTTTTGAGACTCCCTACTTTAAAATGCAAAGATGCAAAGTGAAATTCCTGGCTAGAAAGCTGGGTCACATCCTGTACCCCTCATCACCCTGCCTCTGCTCCCTTCCTGCAGCATTTCTTTTGTACCTATCCCCTGAGATCCCATTGCTCCTGCTTGAACTTGAGCTGGAAGCCTCGGAGAAGATGAGCAGGCCAGGAGAAAGCAGCTTTCAGGCTGCAGAGCCCCTGGATGACATCTACAGCGGGATTCAGCTCTTCACAGAGAGCAGCTCTGCTCTTCCCTCCTGTCACCGCTGAGTCCCACCCTGACCTTGCCCTTGGACTTGGTGCCACTTACAACTTCTGTAAAAACTGCATCCCGTGCCATGCCTGGAAGGTGCCGTTCTGGATCTGCGTGATGAGATTTCCACTGAGGTTTCTGGGGAAAAAGAAGATCACAGACACGAATCGGGTCTGTCTTACAGGAAGCCGCAGCGAAGCTGCATTGGTTTGTAGGAAATATGCAAATCCAAGGTAGAATTGGGAGGAAATTGCCATTTTCTCATTATTTTTTGTTTTTTTTTTTAACCCATCAAGGAGAGGAAACGAAGCACACGTGCTCAATCTATTTCTGGTCCAGGATGCAGCAAAGCCTTCGAGAAAAGGCTTCTACTCCGGCCATGTTTGGACAACCGCGCTCCGATCCCGCATCCTGGCGGGGGTGCCCCAGAGCCTGCATTGATCTCTTCAGCTCCCTTCGTTTTTTAGCAGGAGAAATGTAGCCATTGTTCTAAAAAGAAGAGGAACATTTCCTAGCAGAAAAAAAAAACGAAGAGGCAAACAGACTTCACTCAACACACTAGAAAGAAACTCGGGGTAACTCACAGACGCTGCAAAAAAGGAAGCGGCTCGAACGCCCGTTCCTCAAGCGACAGGATTCGGTTGCGAGATAAATCCCTGTTAAAATTAGAGCACGAAATGTTAGTTACGCTGGCACTGGCATGTTTACTTTCATTTGCTTTGACACCGGCAGCGCAGAACGTTACGCGGCTCCGATTTCCCGCCGTGTTTATATCTGGAATGAGCTCGCGGTGGCGCGGAACCTGCGATAACCCTCCCGACCCTCCGGAGGCTGCTTTCATCCCAGGGATTTGTTTTTTTCTCCCTCTGATCCCACCAGAATTATTCGAGGCTTTGATTTTGCTCTCTGATAACAAGAAAAGAGTCTTTCCACAGGCCTAGCTTAGCAGCTGAGGATGCGTTTGCACAGCCCACACCGCTACGTGACCCTCTGGATGTGCCGCCGAGACGCAGCCTGCTGGGTTGGGACTCCTGTGTGTCACCAAAATGGTTATTTTTCTCTTAACCCCTCCCTCCTACACCACGTCGGGTGAAAAAAATCTGCTCAAGGGACTCTGGAAATGGAAAGAGCAGAATGGAGGAGTAATCTGAAGTGCCCTTTCCTGAGCAGCTCTGCTGGGGGCTGCGCTCAGCCGCTGTGGGATTCATCCAGCCTGGCTTTAGAAATCACAAAGTTCCCCGTCACGGCTGGAATTAGCTGCCTGGGCTCCTTCTGCAGCAAACAGCACGGTCGAAATATTTCAGGGAGCGATTCACCCCCTCCTCAGACAGGTTTCCCCAGATCACTGGGGTGAATGGGAAGTGCCTGTTCCTCTCCATGGAAAATAAGGAGAGCCTGAGCAATCGCCTTCATCCTGAGGGATTATTTGGCATCTAAAATTAGAAGAGCTGAAGGCACAAGGGTTTTTCAGTAGGAGATGCTCTCACTGCTGGAGAGGGTGTTCGGGGAACACACCCCACAGAACACGCTTTCTGCATCCAGCTTCTCGGATTTTTCTTTTTTTTTCGTGATGTAAGGCCCATGAACCTGCTCAAAACACACGGGGAGGGGGAGCTAGTGTGGGTGGTGGGCCCTAGAACTGGCTCTATCTTGTTTTCCGTCACTTCCCAGCGCTGAGACAAAGCTCAGACACAGCCCTAGGGCTGGCTCACTGCAGGAGCAGCTCCAGAAAGGCCAAGACCACCCTGGCCTTGGCTCCTTCCAACCAATTTCCATCTTGGAAAACACCCAACCTCCCTTTTGGGGGGAAAAAAGCAAGCATGTAAGGGCTGCACTCAATAACTGACTACAAATAAAAGCCAAAAAGGGATTTTGGGTGACTCCTCCGTTGTCCTCCTTTGAGCTACTCTACTATCAGAGGAGCAGGACCCAGAACACAACCCTCAGGAGCCAATTCCAAGCCAGGCCTTCCCTCACCGTCAGCTTTTTTCACACAGGTAGTAGTTTTATCTGAGGTTGTGCTGAGAAACGACTGTTCCTGTGTCTCCTCTGAGGCTCAGAAAACTGGGCACTCAGAAAACCGGGGGTCCTGCCTTGCTCTAGGTGGTTCTCACCCCCAAAACGATGGTCTTCACCTAAACAGAGCCAGAAGCGATCTCCCAGGGCCTGGGAGGTCACTGTCAGCTTGGGGTTGACTGAAAGTCACCCAGTATCTGTGGGAAAGGGCAGCGGCCTCCTCCTCTTGGTGGGATTTGGGGAACCGAAAGCAGCACCATGCCCCGAGGAGAATCTTCCCACTGCTGCAGCACCGCGACACCCTGCTCTGCTCTGACACCCAGGAGGAATCAGACACGCTCGCACGGCGAGGGTAAGACAGTCACCCATCATGGTGGGCAGGGGTGGTACCTACAGGTGCTTCAGCAGGAACAGACCTTCCAGCGAATGCCTCTTCACAGCCTGCACATCATTGTCCTGGAGGACTCTGGAATGAGACAAACGGATGTTGACTGTTACACCAGCTGCTCTCCAGGAGGAAATGGAATTTTCAAGGGAAAATATCCTGCAATATCTTTCCTGTGAGGCACCAGAGGGATCACCACCACTCACGGCAGAGGAAGCACTTGCTCCTGGCCTCCTGAAGCTACCTGTGGCCTGAGCAATGGTTGTGAACAGGCACAGGGATGGTCCCGTAGGATGGAGGCGACAGGGCTCAACAGCACTTCTTAGCATCCGAGAAAGCCCTGGGGATTCACTCCCCTCCTTGCTGAGCAGCTCAGCTTTGAGTTCAGATAGAAATGTTTTGTATAGGTGCTGGTGCTCGTCATGGTCTTGGATCAAAAAACAGATGAAAGGATTGGAAATCATAGAATCCCAGACTGGTTTGGGTGGGAAGGGACCTTTCAAGGTCATCGATTCCAACCCCCCTGCAGGGAGCAGGGACATCTGCAACAACTAGAGCAGGTTGCTCAGAGCCCCAGCCAACCTCCCCTGCAATGGGGCCAGGGATGGGGCAGCGACCACCTCTTGGGGCAACCTGGGCCAGGCTCTCATCATCCTCAGCATCAAAAATCTCTCCCTCCTCTCCAGTCTAAATCTCCCTCTTTTAGTTTCAACTCATCACCCCTTGTTGTGTCCCAACAGGCCCTGCTCCAAAGTCTGTCCCCAGCTTTCTGAGAGACCCCTTGAAGCCCTCAAAGGCCCTCAGAAGGTCTCCCTGGAGCCCTCTGTTCTCCACGCTGAAGAAGCCCAACTCTGCCAGCCTGGCCTCCCAGCAGAGGATTCCAGCCCTCCCAGCATCGCTGGGGCTCCTCTGGCCCTCAACTCTGACATTTTCGATGCCAGAGGATACTCACAAGGACTCAGCCCACTGATATCCCCTCCACGCTTGTTCTTCGATGGAGGAAATCGAGTTGCCCGTGAAAACTCTGCAGAGAAAAGCCCGACACCGTCACCGTTCAGCAAAACCCCATCCCCTGCAAATTCGGCCGCTGAGTCGCAGCCGCGTCCAGCCTGGGCTCACCCCTCGGCCTCCCCAACACCAAGTGCCCCTCTCCCGGTGTCCCCGGGGCGGGGGTTCCAGGAATACGAAGCCGAGGGAGGGAAGGCGGCGGGGGCCGGGCGGCGGCACTCACAGGGCAGCCAGGGCCCGGCGNTATTGTAAAGGCAATGTCCACCTGAGAAGCAGAGTGGGCAGTGTGCCCTTTCTGGGGCTCCACTTGCCAAGGAGGACTGGAAGAGGAGCTCCTGGGGTCTCGGAGGAGCCCCAGAAGTGCTGGGAGGGCTGGAACCCTGTCCTGGGAGGCCAGGCTGGGAGAGTTGGGCTTGTGCAGCCTGGAGAAGAGAAGGCTCCAGGGAGACCTTGTGGGGGCCTTTGAGGGCTTCAAGGGGCCTGTCAGAGAGATGGGGCCAGACTTTGGAGCAGGGCCTGTTGGGACAGGACAAGGGGGGATGGGTTGAAACTGAAAGAGGGAGATTTAGACTGGAGAGGTGGGAGAGGTTTTGGACACTGAGGGTGGTGAGAGCCTGGCCCAGGTTGCCCCAAGAGGTGGTCACTGCCCCATCCCTGGCCCCATTGCAGGGGAGGTTGGCTGGGGCTCTGAGCAACCTGCTCTAGTTGTTGCAGATGTCCCTGCTCCCTGCAGGGGGGTTGGAATCAATGACCTTGAAAGGGCCCTTCCAACCCACAGTACTCTGTGTTTCTATGAGAACTTACTCCAATCAAGGATTTACCACATCCCATAGAGAACTGGTCCCTGCCTTCAGGATTCCCCCTTGTGAAAAGTTGCATCTTGCTTCCCACTTGGACTTCTTGAAATTCACCATCCAGCCCCTGGATTTTGTTTCACCTTCCCAGTTAAAAAGCTCACCTGGTATGAGATGTCTTCTCCTGGAGCAAATCACCGCTTTCCTCTTTCTTTTTGTTAAATTAAACAGGCCACACTCATTTCAAGATGCATCTCAAATTATTCCTGTGGCTCTTCTCTGAGCTCTCCCAGTTTTCAATCATCTTTTTTTCCCCAAACAGAGGTAAAAAAAATCCAAACAGGGCTTTATCAAATCAACATTCCCCTCCCAGCCCCTCATGATTCGGGTAGCTTGATGCCCCTTCCCATTGCTGAGGTTCATTCATCACACAGGGTTACAAAACTTGACTTCATTTAATGAAAAACCTGTTTGAAATTAGAAAGCAACTTTGCTTTACACGGTGATAACATGAACTGGGGCTCCACAGATGGGGCTCAACACATGACCACAAGACTCAGGCTTATTCCTTTCAAAGAAATTTCACTTTCCTGTGCCTGTGCAGATGGTACAAGCACCACAGCTACTCCTGCTGGTGACACCTCCTCCTGCCGTCCCCAGCTCCCTCCTGCAGATCAGAGCGAACCCGAATTGTCAGCTCTTGTGGGGAGGGCTCATTCCTTTTATTGTTCCAGAAGTGCCAGGCACATCTCTGATGCTGTCTAAATAATAACTGTGCAGCTCAACTGGCTTCCAGATATAGCTGACCTGGTTAAGTTGACAGGAAAACAGTTCCTCTCCGAAACCAGCATAGATTTGGGGGCTTAATTTTAGTAACACGAGGTTTACTGTCCATTTCTTCCTCTGTGAGGTGTTTGGAGAAACGGAAAACATTGGCTCTGACGCACATGTCGTTTCCCAGCGTTCCACTTTCAGTCCTAATCAAACGCCGCAGAACTTCGGGAAGCGACGTGAAGACAGCGCCGCGCTAATTCGATGGCACCTCCCGGCTCGGGAGCTCGTCATCAAAGCTGAGATCAGACAAAACTTCGTCTTCTTCTTCGAGGTCAAACTGTTCCAAGGACAATTCATTGACCTGGGAAGAGAAAACAAGAGGAAAGTTTTTTCTCTACAACAGATTTTAGCTTCATCTCTCTGCACCTGGAGCAACGTATTTTTACCATGTACAAGAATTGCCTTCCCCGGAATTTCCCAACTTGAGAACATTTCTGTTTGGGAAAGACTGACCGACATCACGAGGCAATGAACCCGAAGGACACCCAGCAGTTCTCGTCCTGAGCAAGTCCTTCCAAATTCCTTTTTGTTCCTCTTCCCGTCAAGCTGGAAGGTGCCTCAGGGAGAGCGAGCGCCGCCCTCCCGCGGCGCCTCGCAAGGGAAGCGGGACAGCAGGGGAAGGGGAGGGAAAGAGAGGGAAGAGGTGGCTCTTCTGCTAAAGGAGAGGTTGGAGAAGCAGCAGGATTTCTTTTTGTCTTTACTGCTCACTCCTTTCATGGCCATCACCCACTAGGTCAGCTCTCTGTGGATTTAAGAGAGGTCAGATGGAAGGGGCTGTGCAGAGGAACATGCAGAGAGAGAACAAACCAGCAGAAATTTCATCTCCACTGCTAAAAAAAAAATAATCTGATGGATACTAGTTACTTCAAACCCCGCAAATACTCCTATTTTCCTGCTGCTCCTCACTAAGAGAGCCCTGCGTGCAGACACTGGGTGACTCAGGGTCATCAAATGGAATAATAACGTGTCACGAGCTTCGTTAGACGCAGGAGGAGCTGGACCCTGCGCAGCGTGGCGCTGGCGCGTCCTGCGAGCGCGACGCTCTGCTCTCAAAAAGCTGCGCTGGTGAGCTCCCTGGCACGCAGGTGCTCCGAGGGAGCAGGATGAGAACCCTCTGCTCGGAGCGGCTGCGCAGACCTCATCTCCCCGCGCACGGCGATTCAAGTTTTACTGGCGTCCCGGGGTGTGCGGGCTCGGTGCGCGGCAACGGATCGCGCCGTCACCTGCGGGGACTTCACCAAAGCTTGTTCCCCTGATTCCCTTGGGGTAAGGACAAGTTGGTGAAGTGCATTTCCAGATGGGGAGTTGGATTTATATAAAAACTAATGAAAAATCATTTGACTTAATGTATTTTATTGGAATTTTGACTCTCACAGAATCTCTGAAGAGCAGCCCTGGACCCCGTGGCGTATGAGCCTTGCCAGGCTGCACCGTCACAGTCCTGTACCCTGCCCGCTCGCTTTCCTGCGCCACCAAAAGTACCGAGGGATTTCTGAACCAAGACACCCCAAAAGGTGGAGTTTTAAAACCTCAAGGTGCCGTACGAATTCCAAGATGTAATTACTTCCTGGGATTCAAGCCGAGATAATTGCTGCGTTAAAGGAGGACGCCAGAGGCTGGAGCAGTTAACGGCTGGAACTCCGAGCGCCAGACGTTAACGTGCCGTGAAATATCGGAGTGAAACATCCACCGCTTTTACCTGAACGAGCCCCTTCAGCTCCTCTTCTGGTAAGGAGTCTGTGGGCTCCTCGTGGGAGGAACTGTACTCCACGGCCACTTTCCCGTTCTCTGAAAGGGAACAAACGGCCAGAGACACTCTTCATTACTGCTTTGGGCAACGACAAGAAGCCCTGAACTCCAACCGGGACAACGCTGCTTCCCAGCGGCGTTCCGAGCGAGCGGCTGGATGGGGTGAGGGAGGGAGCTGCTGTCCCCGGCCCACCCGCCCGGCTTCGCTGCAGAAAACCGACTGGCTCTCACTAAACGGAGTGGAAACTGGAATTGAGGAAGCAGAAAGCTATAGAGGGGATGGAGCATGTTAATTGCTGGGCTGGGTGTACGTGATGGCCCAGCTGCCAGGAAGCCCGGCGGAGCACGAGTCCAGAGACCTGCCCAGAGACCCCCCTTCCAAAAGAACACCTTAAAGAACCTGGGGGGGTGTGTGTGTGTGGCAGCTGAAAGGCCCCTCTGTAAAATGAGGATAGTGGCACTGACCTGAGAGCCTTGGGGCTGCTCAGCTGGAGAAGAGCAGCCCTAGAGGGGAGCTGATCAAGGCTGACCAAGAGCTCAAGGGTCCCCAGGGGGCAAGAGGCTGGGGCCAGACTCTGCTCAGCGGTGCCCAGCACCAGGACAAGGGGCACCGGGCACCAACTGGAACCCAGGAGGTTCCCTGGGAGCGGGAGGAGCAACTTGTTTGGTGGGAGGGGGTTGGAGCCTGGCCCAGGCTGCCCAGAGAGCTTGGGGAGTCTCCTCGTCTGGAGAGATTCCAAAGGCGCCTGGACCCTGCGCTGCTGGGCCCCCTGCTCTGGGTGACCCTGCTGGAGCAGGGGGGTGGCACCAGAGGAGCTCCAGAGGGACCTTCCAACCCTCACCACCCTGGGATTCTGTGTGATTCTGTGACCTGATCCCATCCAGGTCTGTCCCGATAAACATAAAAGCCTCAAGTACTCAGAAACCACAGAAAGAGGCGTCTTCTAAAAGCTCAGAGGGCGTAAGACTCAGAACCCAGAGAACACAGACCTGGCAGCTCCTGGGTCTCAAGCTGTTTTAATCACAGTTTCTGTGATGACAAACTGAAAGCCCCAAAGAAACAACACCGAACACAACAGCAGAGCAGGACCTTTGATGGCACCTGGCTGCCTTGGAACCAGGTCAGGAACGTGCAAAGTGCTGCAACTCAGTTTGTGGTACCCCTGGAAGCAGAACTTTCTCACATCCCTATTCACCAGGCACACGTAGCGTTAAAAATCTTTCCCTGGCAGCTTTTACGCTCTTGAAGTTGGGAGTTTCAATGACTTATTTATCATGAAAATCTGATGGGAGGTCAGACTTTTTTCATTCAGTCACACAGCTCATAGGGTGGAACCACTCTATTCAATCCTTCCAGACCAGAACAAAAGTTTAACTTTACCCCAGGCCTCAATGAATCCCGAGAAAATTTCAGAGAAAAAGATCCATATCAATTATCCTGAAAGTTATAACACCATTAAGCTAAACACTCCAGTGTTTAATACAAAAAGAGGCCTTACCTAAGACCACGAGGAGTATTTTCTGAAAGGCGCTAGACAAAGCTCTCCCGACTGCCAGTTTCTGAACTCTTCTTGTGGCCGTGACAAACTCCAGAGGATCTGAGCACAACAAGCAAAAGGTTATTAAGATTAATCACCAAGAGCTGGGTCCTGCCCTTGGGTCACCCCAACCCCTGGCAGGGAAAGGCCCTGGGGGGGTTGGTCAAGAGGTGGCTGGAGCTGAGCCAGAGAGTGCCCAGGGGGACAAGAAGCCCCCAGCATCCTGGCTGGGGCAGCACTGGGAGGGCGGCAGGGCCAGGGCAGGGATCGTCCCCCTGCACTGGGCACTGGGGAGGCCGCCCCTCAAATCCTGGGGTCAGTTTTGGGAATTCCCTCCCTCCCAGAAGGAGCTGGAGGGGCTGGAGCGTGGCCAGAGAAGGGCAACGGAGCTGGGGAAGGGGCTGGAGCAGGAGTGTGGGGAGGAGCGGCTGAGGGAGCTGGGCTTGTTCAGCCTGGAGCAAAGGAGGCTCAGGGGAGACCTTCTGGCTCTCCACAACTCCCTGACAGGAGTTGGAGCCAGGGGGGTCGGGCTCTGCTCCCAAGGAACAAGCAGCAGGACAAGAGGAACCCAACTCAAGTTGCCCCAGGGGAGGTTTAGGTTGGAGCTGAGGAAGAATTTGTTGCCCTTTGGGGTTGTCCAGGCCTGTGCCAGGCTGCCCAGGGCAGGGCTGGAGTCCCCCTGATCCCTGGAGGGGTTTCCAAGGTGTGGAGCTGTGGTGCTGAGGGTCAGGGGTCAGTGGTGCCCTGGCAGGGATGGGGGAGCGGTTGGACTTTATGATCTGAAAGGTCTCTTCCAACCAAAACCCTCCTGGTATGCCCCAAGCTGGCGCTGTGCACATGAAGCACACCAGCTGCGTCACACAAGGGAACGTAACCAAACATCTTTACGGATCCGCTGAGACAGCCGCTCACGTGCCGGGAGGTGTCGGCAGCCTGGCAGCACCGGCACAGGGCCCTCCTGCGCCAACCCACAGCAGCACCCGATCCTCAGGCCTGCGTGGGGCCCCCGCCCGGGGGCACAGACACAATCACACGGGCTGTTCACACCCGAGGTGGCTGGGACTGGGAATGTAGGACGCTGCAGGCGACAGGGAGAGAACAGGGAGAGAACAGCGGGCGGGAAAGCGATACCGGTGGGAAGCGGGGAGGCCAGAGGCACGCTCAGGATCTCCCCAGCCACACAGCACAGCAGCTCCCAAGGCCCTGCACAGATCCTCCCCTCCAGCTAAATCCAGATACTCCATCGGACCCACAAACTGTGCGAAAACAAGATCGACCAGCGTCTGCGACCGCCGCCCAGAGAGATTTCCAGCCTCATCCGACACGTACCTTCAGCGTTCTCCACGTCGGCCTCGCCGAGGGCAACCCCCCTGGCGCGTACCCCGTGCCGGGGCAGCGTCACCTCCAGAGCACACAGGAATTTCACAGACGGCTTCTGAAACGTCTTTCCCACTTCCTCGTTCTCCCCATGGAAGCCAGAGACGTTCTGCAGCTGTTGGGGAGATAATTACGTTTGATTACATTTCGATTCGTTGTGACCTCGAGGCCTGTGCCTGCCCAGCACAGACCTGCGTTGCGCAACATCTGACCCCAAGGCAGGAGGACGTGGTGGAGGCAGAGCCGGGACGTTTACTGTTTTCACCCTCTTTTCGATATACCTCCTAGTCCCCATCAGCTGAGTCTCCATCACCTCAAACGCTTTCAGTACACGAAGGCCCCAGCACTGATTTAATCACGGCCACCCAGAGCTGTAGAAGCAGAAGCCCAGCCGGTGCCCTCACCCACAGCCACCCTCTTTCTCTAAGCTTTCAAAATACCCCGTTTCATAGATTCATAGAATGATTAAGGTTGGAAGGGACCTTCAAGATCAGCCAGTTCCAACCCCCTGCCACAGGCAGGGACACCCCTGACTAGAGCAGGTTGCTCAAGGCCCCATCCAACCTGGCCTTGAACACTTCCAGGGAAGAAGCATCCACAGCTTCTCTGGGTAACCTGTTCCAGTGTCCCACCACCCTGACTGTGAAGAATTTATTCCTGATATCCAGTCTAAACCTCCCCTCTTCCAGCTTGAAACCATTACCCCTTGTCCTATCCCTACAAGCCCTTGCAAACAGCCCCTCCCAGCTTTCCTGTAGGCCCCTTTCAGATACTGGAGGCTGCTAGAAGGTCTTCCCGGAGTGTCCTCTCCAGGCTGAACAGCCTCAACTGCCTCAGCCTGTCCTCATAGCACAGGTGCTCCACCCCTCCGATCATCCTACTGGCCTCCTCCAGACCCATTCCAACAGTTCAATGTCTCTTCTGTTGGGGGCTCGAATTTGTGGTCCCAAATCACAGAATCCCAGCATCCCAGCACAGTAGGGGTTGGAAGGGCCCGCTGGAGATCATCTGGTGCCCCCCTCCCTGCTCCAGCAGGGTCACCCAGAGCAGGGGGCCCAGCAGCGCAGTGTCCAGGCGCCTTTGGAATCTCTCCAGAGAAGGAGACTCCACAACGTCTTTGGGCAGCCCTGGCACCAAACTGCAGCTTTTGTAGCTGTCTATTGATTACCGATTTGAGGACAACCCTTCTCATTCCACCACCATCTCTAACTGAGAATACAGGGTGGGGAGAGGATGAGGGGAAGGAAACAAGATAATATAATAATATAATGTAAAGAGTCCCTTACTGTGATGATGCGACTGGACCAGCCGTTGAAGCCCAGGTAGTGGTTGGCCAACTCCTGGCACTTGGTGCTGTTGAGAGGAAGGACTTGTTGCTGAAACCCTTTCTGCTTGGTGCAAACACAAACCTGGCCAGGAGAGAAGAACCCCGGTTAGCCCGGCCCCGCTCGCCCCGTTCCCACTGCGGACACACCGCTGGGGGCTCCCGGAGAGTCACCCGAAGGGAACCCTGACCTCACATCTTCTTCTGAGATGTGTGAAGTATTTTTTAAGCCGGGGGTCATTCCGCTCACCCACCTTCACGGGAGATTTCTGAAACAGCCTTCGCCCGTCGCACGCGCGCTGGGCTCTGCTGGCGGCTCCGGCGGAATAAAACTTGATGACGGCGGAATAGCCGGGCCCGGCCACAGCAGCGTTTCTGTGCGCGCGCACCGAGTAGAGCGGCCCAAATTTGGAAAACGCTGAAAACAGGGAGTGCTGCGGGAAAAAAATAAAGAGAAAAAAGGGTATTTTTAAATATCTATGGGTGTTTTAGGGGCTAAGCAACAGCAACAGAGAGAGGACTACTCACAAGACTCTAACTGCCTAGGAAACGAGGGGAGTTTTTAGTACAGTTTAATGGCAATAAGTTCTGGAATAAGCAGTGAGGCTGAAGATGAAGATTTCTCTGTAAAAATAAGCTCAACCTGGCTGAACCTCTGGCCCTGACAACATCTCATCTCTGTTTTTTGGGAGCAGAGCAAAGCCAAATGTGGGATTTTGTACAGGGAAATACAAAAGAGAGTCCAACAGAGGCTACAAAGATGATGAAGGGACTGGAACATCTCTTGTGAGGAAATACTGAGAGCCCTGGGGCTGTTGAGTCTGGAGAAGAGAAGCCTGAGAGGGGATCTTATCCACGTTTTGAAATATCTGAAAGGCGGGTGTCAAGTAGAATGGGCTAGGCTCTTTTCAGTGGATGAGGGGCAATGGGTACAAACAGCAACCCAGGAGGTTCCACCTCAACAGAAGGAGAAACTTCTTTGATGGGAGGGTGACAGAACCTGGCCCGGGCTGCCCAGAGAGGTGGTGGAGTCTCCTTCTCTGGAGACTTTCCAGCCCCCCTGAATCTGTTGCTGTGTGGCCTGCCCTGGGTGATCCTGCTCTGTTTGCTGAAGCTTTCAGTGACACATTAATACAGCATTTTCCAGGCAGGCTAACTGGCTTTTTGTTCCCTCTTCCACTTTGGGCTGGGCAGACCACGAACTGGCCCCAGCACAGGGACAGAAATCACCCTGGGGTGGCCTGACACCCCTTTCGGGGTTGCCCTGTGCCCAGCGTGCCCCGGGGAGACAAGGAAATGAAAAAAAATGATTAAAAACAACAAAAAAAAAGAGAAACAGAAGGGAGGGATTAAAAAAATATTAGCACATAGGTGAAGCCATCACAACTGATGGGGGGGAACTGGGGTCTAAGCTCCAAGGTGGGAGAGGGATCATGGAGGCTCTGATCCTCAGCCCTGCAGGGGGCTCCTGGCTCCTGCTTCCCAGCCTTGCGGGGGATTCAGGGCTCTGTTTTCCAGCTCTGGGAGCATCCTGGGTCTGTTTCCCAGCCCTGGGAGCATCCTGGCTCCTGCTTTCGAACCCTGGCGGGGATTCAGGGCCCTGTTTTCCAGCTCTGGGGGTATCCTGGGCCCCGGGGAATGTCCAGGGCCCTGCTCTGCAGCTCCGGGGGTCCCAGACTCCGATCCTCAGCCCTCAGAGGGGCCCAGGGCTCTGATCCCCAACCCCAGTGTCCTGGCCCACCCTCCTCAGCCCTGGGGAGGGTTCAGGTGCCTTCTCCTCAGTGCAGGGGGAGGATCCCAGACCCTACACCGCAGCCTCGGGGGGATGGCGGGCCCCGCTCCTCTGGCCCTGGACTGGGGCGGGGGGGAACCCAGGCCCCGGTCTGAGGCCTCTCCTCACCTCCAGGCCCGGCTCCGGCTCCAACCCCCACACCAGCAGCGTCTGGGCGCTGCCCGTGGGCACCCGGAACTCCACCACCTCCGCCATGCCCGGGAAGCCCGGCCCCCTGCCCGGCCTCCCGTCTTCCTCCGCCCGGCCTCCCGCCCTCCTCCGCCCGGTCCCCTGCCAGCCCTCTTCCTCACCTGTTCCCCGCCGTGGGTGTGAGGGAAAAGCCCCTCAAACCTACCCCCCCCAGCCCCAAATCCGCTTTCCAAACCCAAATCCACGCTCCCAACCCCACAGCAGCTCGTCCCTCCTGACCCCCGTGGCCCCTCTCCCCGCAGCCCCCTCAAAGCCACAGACATTTTGACGGGTAGCGGATTTATTCTTCGATTTTCTTTACAAGGAGAGGGGCAGTTGCGTCCGGCGAGGGGTCGGTGTGATTGAGGAGGCATCTCCAGCGTCAAACGGTGCAGTTTCCCTCTCCGTAGCGCCGGCACTTCATCACCTTCAGGTAGGTCTCCACCTTGTGCAGGTCCTTCTTGAAGCAGGAGAGCAAGCCGTAGTTCTTCAGCAGCGCGTCCTCGTTGCGCAGGTGGATGTCGAACTTGTCGTAGGTGGGTTTGAGGATCTGAGGACCCCGAGGGCTCCGGTCTTCCAGCTCCTGCAAGAGGATGGTGAGGTGTTGGGAGGCCTGGGGATGAGCATCCTCCAAGAGGATCATTGGCAAGGCTTCTGTTGAGCTTTGGAGGACTTCAGGGGGTTCCCCTCTCCTCCTTAATCATGTTTCGAATGTGCTTTTGAGTTTATGTGTTTTCAGGCAAGGTAATTATGCAGGGGGGATACCACAGAAATTGCTGCCAGCAAGAAGAGAACTGGGCACGAAGCTGCAGGGAGGGAGGAGTGTGTCTTTTGGGGTCTTAAAATAAGGGGAAAGTTGCAGGGTGTCTGTAGCTGCTCTAGCCAGGGAGACAGAGAACCAGGCAAATAATTCTCTCTTTTCTCCTACTTTCCCAGTGAACAAAGCTCTAACGCAGACCCAAGCCACATGTATCTGGAGCCAAGACATCTGCAACCTGCTTTACTCACCAGTGGGCACAGTAAACAGGACAGTTTTGGTTAAGGTAAGTGTCATAAATGGACGAAGGGATTATTTGTCTAGTGTGTGTGTACCACTTCCCAATGCCCAAGAGCAGATCAAATGGAGAGCAAAATCTGGAAAGAGTACTGATACATATACCTGCTTACTCCAGCTGAGAGTGCCAGGACAGAAGATCTCTGTTTACTCTCAGGGCCTGACTTGCAGAGTTATTTAGATGCCAGGACACGTCAATAATTATCCAGACTCATTTCCCACAGATAGAGGTCTCAGAGCTCTAGCTACGTGGTGATGCTGGCAGATAAACTTAGTTATAGAGTAAATAAAACTGAAAAGTTGTCCTGGCAGAAAATAAGCAATTTCATTTCAAACAACAAAGGAAAAATGACAAGTGACCCTTGAAGGAGGTCATTCTCCAGCTCTCAGCCACTAGTCTTCAGAGTGGAAGGCGGGCAGATTTTTCATGGTCTTTGAATCCCCGAGAAGCCCTCCAAGAGCCCTGTGTTCAGGGGATCTCTGTTATTCTGTGGCCGTGCTACGTGCTCCAACTTACCCTCATCAGAGCTTGGATCCCTTCTTCCAGGTCCTTTAGTTTTTCATAGACTCTGTCTGAGGTGCCAAAAACCAGGTTGTTTGTGAACACCTTGCTGAGGTACTGCACCGGGGTCAGCCAGGACTGGATGAGAACCAGTGAAAACCGAAGCAGCTCCATGTCCTAGAATAAAGAAAAGAAAGGGTCAGAGCTGTGTGGGTGTGTTATTTGGTAGAGCTACCCCCTGAGACAGCCTGGAGGTGACCCAGAGACACGTTTCTGCAGCTTCGGCAGATGCAGAGAAGTTTGCAAGCTGAGGAGCAGCACCCAGCCACATGTCCAATAGTTTTTCTCCTCCTTGGGGTGGGAATACAATCCGATGTAACCCAGAAGAGTCTTTCTCTCTTCACACTAAAAAAGGGCAAGGAGGACTGAAGTGCTCCCAGTTGGAATCCCTCTCTTCCTGGCGTGAACCGCAGCTGGGCTCTTCTGAGAGCTTGCTGCTTGCCCCAGGGTGGGAGAGAACTTACTGATTTCTGCTGGGCATCGTCCTTCCCCGTGGGAGCAGGGATGGCTTCTGAGTAACAAAACGCTGCCTGGGAATTCTTGTTGGCGTGTCTTTGGTCCTCTGGAATATAGGTGCGTTCCTGTGGAGACATCCCAAATACGTTCAGGTCTGTGGGCCGTGCAGTGGGAGAAGAGCGCAGATGCTTTCCCAAGCTGTCCTGGACGGTTACTCTTTGCAAGAAATAAACGTGAGAGGTGAGGTGTCTCTGAACGAAGTTGGCAGGTGGGGACAAGAGATCCTGTACTGGCACAGGAACTACTGGACCTAAAGGTCTTCCTCTCCCTGAGCCAAATGCTGAGGTGAAGGCACACACGCTTGGGCCACGTTCTCCCAAGGAGTAGGTGACCCCAAGGACAGCTCTTGCCAAAGTGACAGCTCACGCCAGCTCCTGGCAACAACAGACACTGGGTAGTTTCAAGCACTTAGAATCATCCAGGGCCAAAAGTGACTGGCTCGAGAAGGTCTTGAAAGATCTCTCTGCTGTCTCCCACGGCTTTCAGAGCCGAGTTTCTCTCTGAGACAACTGACCCTGTGCAGTAAGTGTGGATATGGGGCCTGAGGGTCTGTGTGTGATCAGAGGCAGGACAGAGAGCTCAGAGGAGGAGATGGGGTCCAGGCTGATGGAATATGACCTGTCCTGTCCTGTTAAAACCCTTTCTCCTCATAGAGAGCCCATCGAGAAGACACCCATAGTTGAAGTGTCTTTGTTTCTAGGAAGTTACACAGTCCTGAAACCATTAAGCTAATGGGGAGGAGATGCCCGGAGGCCACGACACTTACAAACTCTTTGTACGTCTCGGCAGCCAGGAGGTGAAGGTGCTGAGCCCTCAGCACAGCGTTGGCAAACAGGTTGGAAAGGGGCATGGCCGGGAAGGTGGCAGCTTCCTGTGGCCACTGCAGTCCCAGGGCGATCACGGCAACGAGGAGAGGAGAAAACCAGGACCCTGCAGGAAAGCAGAGAGGAAAGGTGTTGGTGGTCCCTTAGTGACCGTGCTGAGGAGGGGGTGGCACCTGGGGGTTAATTCCCAGCCTCTTCTGCCCATGCTGGCTGAGCACTTGCCTTTCTTGAGGTCTTACTGGAATCTGAGTGAGCTTAGCCCCCCCCAGACTCAAATGAAACCCCCTCCCCTTTTACTAGCCCTGCCCTCAGGGCTTCTACTGGTCCCCAGGTCTTCCTGGCTGAAGAGTCGTCATTGTCTGGGAAAACCGGAGTGTCCCTATGATGTTCCCTCACATGCTCATGTGTTTTTGTAGGCCCTCATGAGAAGAGCCCAGGACACTGTGTGAGCAGGCAGGGGATGGTGAGTACCAGGGGAGGGCCTGGGAGTGCCAGTTCTAATATTCCTGTCAACATTTGTAGAAATATAGAATTGTTTTGGTTGGAAAAGACCTTTCAGAACATGGAGTCCAACAATTCCCCCATCCCTGCCAGGGCACCACTGACCCCTGTCCCTCAGCACCACGGCTCCAGGCCTTGGAAACACCTCCAGAAATCAAGGGGACTCCAGCCCTGCCCTGGGCAGCCTGGGACAGGCCTGGACAACCCTGCAGGGCAAGAAATTGTTCCTCAACTCCGACTTAAACCTCCCCTGGGGCAACTTGAGTCTGGTTTCCCTTGTCCTGGTGCTTGTTCCTTGGGAGCAGAGCCCGACCCTTCCCTGGCTCCAAACTCCTGACTTTCAGGGAGTTGTGGAGAGCCAGAAGGTCTCCCCGGAGCCTCCTTTTCTCCAGGCTGAACAAGCCCAGCTCCCTCAGCCGCTCCTCCCCACACTCCTGCTCCAGACCCTTCCCCAGCTGCCTTGCCCTTCTCTGGCCATGCTCCAGCCCCTCCAGGTCCTTCTGGGAGTGAGGGGCCCTGTGGCTTGACCTTTTTCTTCACCTTCTCCACCCTCTCCTTGCCCAGTTTAGGGTAAAGTCTTCTGAAGTTCCCTCACTAATGTCACGCTCCAGGGAAAGTTGTTCTTTTTTTCATTGATTTCTAAGTTGCCACATTTTGATTGAGGGCTGGCACTGAGTGTGTGCAGCCCAGCCCAGCACCACCCCACCGTCATCTCCCATCACCCTGAGAGACAGCAGCACCGACCACCCTTTAAAACTGAAATAAAGAGAAGTACCTGGAGCCATTTCTGCCGGGGGAGCTGCTCAGGTGTGGCTTGACAGCGAGTTTTTCCTCCTCTCATCTAGGCTGGGAAAGGTAACTGGTCAGCCAGCTCTTATATACCTGGGGGGCTGTTTAAAATGTATCTGTGTGCTCACGATCACAACAACATCTCTGCATCTTCTCCCTGCATAAATGCACAAGCGTTCGCCACCCTGCTACCTAATCATAGTCATCGATACGTAGATGGAAAGATTGGGGAGGTTGTTTGCCCAGGGATAGAATCGCCGTGGAACGATTTCACCATATTCTGCTCTTTATTGCAAACAAAAAGTTTCTTGATCTGTGGAAGACCCATCCCAAATCAGTTGGGTGCTTTTACATGGCGGAATTTGCCGTCTCCGCCTGGCTCTGCAGCCTCAGCCCAGTGGGTGGATCGGCCAGTTTGGGAGAGTTCTGACCTAAAGCGGTGATAGAGCTGGATGGATAATGTCGTTTTTGCCAAGTAATTTCTTTCCATTTCTACCAAAATTTCATAAGTTCAGCGGATCGTTTTGGTGAGCTGTGGGTGTGACAAGGACCTGTCACAGCTGGGTGCTTGTTCAGGCACCAGGGTGCCCAGTGCAAATCCAGGTGCCAGAGCTCTGGGAGGTTTTTTAGCTGGACAAGGCTGTGAGGAGATCTGGTTATGAGCCACTTCCCGCGCTTGCCTGGGATGCAAAATTGAAATATCTCTGGATTAAAGAGGGGGCTGGTGTGGAAAGGAGGGAGAGGAGATGAGGAAGGAGAGATGGGAAAGAGGAGGTAGGGAAGAGGAGGTAGGGAAAAGGAGACGAGGAAGAGGAGACAACGAAGAGGAGAGGAGGACGAAGAGGTGGGGAAGAGGGGATGGGGGCAAAAGAGATGAGGAAAAGGAGATGAGGAAGAAGAGCTGGGGAAGAGGTGATGAAGAGAGGAGAGGAGGAAGAAGAGCTGGGGAAAAGGCCATGGGGAAGAGAAGACATCAGAGCCCCTATCCCTGCCTGTGAGCCAAACAAGACAAAACCTGAGATGGGCCGCTCCAGGAGAAGCTTAAAGAACTTTTATTCCCCTAAAGACACCGATTGCCCCAACCCACTCTGGTTTGGTCCTTTTCTAGGGGTTCAGCAATGCTGCCTGGTCAGGGGTGGTGCTTTGCCCCCCACCCCAGGCCCTGGCTTTGCCGTACCCCCACCCCAACATGACTGCAGTTTATGAGAGGCAGCATCATCGCTGGGGCAGCTGGAGCAGAGGGTGTGAGAGCTGGTTAATAACCATGCCAGGGAGAGCGCGCTCTGTTCCGAGAAGCCCCCGGGTGTTTGCTGGCTGGAGACGCGGTGATGTCGCCGAATAAATGTCAGTCCCTCGAGAAGAGGGAACAGTGGGTCCTGCAGCTATCAGGTGTCCCGTCACCCAACAGCCAGCAACATCTGGGGGTGTTTTTCTACTCCAGATTCTGTTTAAATATGTCAATATTTGTCAGGGATGAGCAGAGCAGCCGGCACCCCAGCCCAGCCTGTGCTGACTGGTAACGATGACCAGCTTAGTGGAGGAGGGAAAGGCTGTGGATGTCGTCTGCGTGGAATTCAGTAAAGCTTTTGACGCTGTTGCCCACACAATTCTCCTGGAGAAACTGGCTGCTTGTGGATTGAATGGGTACACGGTTCGCTGGGTGAAAAACTGGCTGGGTGGCCAGGCTCAGAGAGCGGTGGAGATGGAGATAAGTCCAGATGGTGGCCGGTCACAGGTGATGTCCCCAGAACTCAGTGCTGGGGCCTGTTCTGTTCGGTATCTTTATCAATGATGTGGGCGAGGGGATTGAGGCTCCCTCCGGGCAGTCTGCAGATGGCACCAAGTTGGGTGGGAGTGTTGAGCTGCTGGAGGCTGGAGGCTCTACAGAGGGCTCTGGCCAGGCTGGAGCGATGGGCCAAGGCCAGTGGGATGAGGTTCAACCAGCCCAAGGGCCGGATCCTGCCCTTGGGTCACCCCAACCCCCGGCACCGCTCCAGGCTGGGGCAGAGCAGCTGGAAAGTGCCCGAGGGGAAAGGCCCTGGGGGAGCATTGTACCAGAGGAGGTTTAGATTGGACTTTAGGGATGATTTCTTCCCTGAAAAGGCCGTCAAGGCCTGACCCAGGCTGCCCTTGATTCTGCGGTTCTAAGCATGACCACCACAGGTAGATCGGTACCTTGCACCCCAGTCCCACCCATCACTTGCTGCCTCTCCGGCTCTGGGAGGTGATAAACCTGGCACTAAACCAACGTCTTTTATGTTGCCAACATGACCCAGACTCTGCAGAGCCCCCGAGGCTCACTTTGTCCCCGATCATCTCTGGGTGTTAAATGAGGCGGAAGCGTCGTGGAGAAGGCCGTGCCTGACCCCGAAACGCTGGGCTGGGCAAACACTGGCCACCGGCAGAATTGCTGTGGCGTAAGCAGCTCTCAAATATCAGCTTGGCATTTTTCTAGCTTCCAGATGTCTGCTTTTGCGACCCAAAGTAGCATCTCCTAAAGCCCTGTCACACTCGGTAATTTCCAAAATCCTTTTCTTTTTTGAAAGAGAAAATACCCTTCAGTTCTCTTCAGGATGGTCTCAAGTCCACCCATCTCACCCTGAGCATCACCAGCAGCATCTGAACAGGAGAAGCAACTTTCCTTGCAGGCTTTTATACTTCTTGTGACCCCCAGCCTGGTGTGGTTGGGTGAAGAGGACCTTCCCAGGCCAAGGCAACCAGAGACTCCTGACCGAGGAGCCAGCTGCTGGCCCACAGCCCAGGCTCTGCGCTTGGGTGGGCAAAGACTTGGCTGACAGAGGTTGAAGTGATGGTTGATGAGCTCCACAACTCACTGCTCAGAAGGTAAATGCTCTTTTACAGATTGAATTGGTGGGATTTATTGACTGGAACTGGAACTGCTCAGTTTCACTGAACCTGTTTCTGAAGGTGAGGTTGAAGAAGTCCAGGCTTGCAGCCTGTTCTATCAGCCTGGTCATCTTGCTGATGGTGGGGATGCAAATTGGAACACAAATTGGTGTGTTGTTCTGCTGAAAGTAGAAAGTTCTACAGAGGGGTCTGGCCAGGCTGGATTGAAGGACCAAGGCCAATAGGATGAGGTTCAACCAGGCCAAGGGCTTCTCATTCTTGGAAACTTCCTGACAGGAGGTTGGAGCCAGGGGAGATCGGGCTCTGCTCCCAAGGGACAAGCAATAGGACAAGAGGAACCCAACTCCAGTTGCCCCATGGAGGTTTAGGTTGGAGCTGAGGAACAATTTGTTGCCCTGCAGGGTTGTCCAGGCCTGTGCCAGGCTGCCCAGGGCAGGGCTGGAGTCCCCAGGATCCCTGGAGGGGTTTCCAAGGTGTGGAGCTGTGGTGCTGAGGGACAGGGCTCAGTGGTGCCCTGGTAATGCTGGAATAAAAGTTAGACTCGATGATCTGAAAGGCCTCTTCCAAACCAATTCTATTTTTCTATGATTCTGTGACAATACAGAGCCTGGACTGTATATACTGAAATATATTTATTTCCATTAAACGCATCTTAAATACAAACCTAATCTCAGTATAATACTCCAACGACCCCTATCTCGAGGCTCCCCAGAAATGAAACATTGAAAATTAACCACTAACTATCAAAATATTTCTTTCTTTCTGCCAGTTTAAAGGAAGCCAAAGCCCTGGGCCAAGAGGGTGACTGAGCAGTGGAGCGGAACTGGGGGTGGCTGAAACTGGTTTTGCCTTCGCTGGCTTCCTCTCCAGGTGCAGGCAGCAGGTTCTCCTTGGTTTTGAATGATTTGGTGAAGTCTGAGGAAGTGCTTGGGAACTGGGAAGGCCAGAAAAGTCGCCTTCCTCTTCCATTTTGTAACTGGAAATGAGGGATGGAGGGGCGAGCCCTGAAACGTTGGCAAATGTGGAAAGCGGGAGCAGCCCGTTCCCTGCTCTCGCTGTGAATATTCCTTTAATTAACCAGTTTTATAAGCAAAACGTGTTTAACTAACGTTTCTATACATGTGCATGCAACTAATTTGGGGTAGTTTTATTCAGCTAGTAAAAAACAACCTTCGAATGCTGGTTTTGTGCTATTTAGACCGAATTCCCGTTTTCCACACAGATGGTTCAGTGGTAAACAAGAACCCCCCTGTTCTGTGCTGAAAAGCCCTCTTTGCTCACACCCTTATCCTCCCTTTTCTACCTCTCCTCGGGGCCTAAAATGTTGTGTATTGAGCTGCTGATCTCTGAAAGGGGACAGACTTTCAGCTCCATGGTCTTCATCATCCCCTTGTCCTGCCTGGCCCAGCCAAAGCCACCAGACTCACCCCTGAGCCCTGCTGTTGGGTGCCCCTCAGCACCCACCAGCTGCTGCTGCCCTGACGAGAGAGTTTTTATTAACCAAACCAATTAGCTCCGCTCTGCTCCTCTCCAGATGTTTTTTAGCTTCTCTTGCAAGACCAGATGTAGCCTGGAAAGGAGCTCCTGGCTCTGTTTCCCTGCTTCGGTTCCTGGAGCTGATCTTTGTCTCTCATTCCCAGCTGACGTCTTTGGGCCGTGGGGGTTCCAGGAGAGCCCCACCGCTGCTCCCTGCGTCCCTGCCTGCGTGTGGGGCCCTGACCCGGTGAAGTTTGGATTTCAACTAAGCTGGCCTCATGGAAAGCTGCTCCTTGTTCCCAAGGCATCCCACCGGCACTGGCACCAGTTTTATGGGACATTCTCGGACCAGACAGAGCAGGATGGAGGAGGAGGTGAATTTACCCATTTATTAGGAGTTGAAAAAGCGATTGGACGTTTTCTGTCCCACACTTTAGGTCTTTCCTGAGGTTGGTTGTGTCCCTCACCACAGGGACTTCCACTTGACATGGGCCAGCTCTTGCCTGGAGAGGAGTAAGACTTGTGCAAGACCCTCTGGGTGAGAGCTGTATCCTCAACTTTCCCCATAGTCTTTGGGGAGAAAGAAGTACTTTTGGAGGATCCTCCATCTCAGCTTGACCTGTTGGACCTGTCCGTGATTCAAGAGCTAAACAGTGGCCCAAAATCCACTGCTTTGTTACACCCACATGGTGCTGCTCACCTTGGCTTCTCCGCCAGGGCTGCCACAGGACCTCGCAGCTCAGGAGGGTCCTTACAGCACGGAGAGTGATCATGTCTGGTCCTCTCCTTCCCAGGGGTGGTGGGGCTGGAGGAGACCCACCCTGGTGCTTCCATTGCATTGACCGTGCAGGAGCTCAGCGCCGTGGTGTGGGCCTGCCTGGGCTCTGGGACCAGTTTGCTACTGGGAGGATTGCAGGTGACTCCTAATTTCTACGTAGGCTTTAGGGGTTCATCAAGCGGGGTGATGAAAGCGATGGCCGGGGCGGAGCAGCCGTGGTGGACGCAGCCCGGACGCGGCAAAGCGAGCACCCAGGGGCAGCAGGACCTGAGCTCCACGCGAGGCTGCTGGAGGTGGTTTGCAGCCTGGGATCCCATCAGAGCCATGGTCCAGGGCAGGAGCCGGGCACCCGTCCCTGTGGGTGCTGGCAGGGTCCTGGCAGGGAGCCCAGCCTGGTGGTGGCCACTGGAGCCCTCACTCTTCACCTGGATGCTCCCCGACCGTCCACTTGGCCTTCACGTCCCGGAAAGGAGTGATGTCCTCGTAGGTGGCCATCTGCTCCACCTCCAGGCCCTGCACCAAGAAGAAGGAGGTTGAGAAGGGAGGGAGACCGTGGTTCTGTCTACAGCACATCTATCCCGGGAGCCCAGGTAGGGACCCATCTCTTGGCTATTCCCCCAAAGATCAGAGCGGTTTTTGAGGAGGGGAGTTGGATGTGCTCAGAGCTCGGCTTGGTTTGGTGGGCAGCTCTTCACGGTCAGTGTGCAACAGGCCCATAGCGGGAAGAAGCCCTGATGTGCCCTGCAAGAGCTGGTGGCACCTGGCAGACATCCAGCAAGGGCACACCTGACTATTTCAAGGCTCAGGGTGATACTGTAGAGGTTGGAGCCAGGGGAGGTCGGGCTCTGCTCCCAAGGAACAAGCACCAGGACAAGGGAAATCAGCCTCCAGTTGCCCCAGGGGAGGTTTAAGTTGGAGCTGAGGAACAATTTGTTGCCCTGCAGGGTTGTCCAGGCCTGTGCCAGGCTGCCCAGGGCAGGGCTGGAGTCCCTGGGATCCCTGGAGGGGTTTCCAAGCCCTGGAGCTGTGGTGCTGAGGGACAGGGGTCAGTGGTGCCCTGGCAGGGATAGGTTAATGGCTGGACTCCATGATCTGAAAGGTCTCTTCCAGCCAAAATGATCCTATAGTTCTATAATTACTGCAGCATTACCTCATAGGTGTGGTCCTCCTCTGGGCTTTCCTTGCCTTCACCCTATGGAGAGGAGAGTCACAGGTTGGGTGGCAGCACCCACCAAGATCCCCCGTCCCCTGTCCTGGCCTCATCTCCTCAGGCCAGGTCCCACCACTTCCATGGGCAAATCCACACAGGCCCAGCCCCTTTTTTTGATGTTCACTTTCTCAGTTGATCTCACCATGCTCCCACACAGCAGCCCAAATCCCAGTGTTTCCCCATCCCTGGAAGCATCCTGCCCAGGATGCAGGACCCCACAGTGGGCACGGCATCGGTGACGCTGGGGACATCCCCGCTGCTCGAGACACCATCACTTACTTTATCTAGGAAGAGGAGGATGGGGATGCTGACGAAGACGACAAGCAGGATGGACTGGATGATGATGATGGCGTCTTTCAGGGTGTTCCTGTTCTGGACCTGCTGGATGTTACTGTGACCTGGGAACAGCAGCACAGGGAGAGCCCCAAGTCCCACCTCAGTGCCGGGCTCCTGGGGAATGGGGATGAGCTTGGAATGGGTGAGTGGATATGGGGACCAGAGTGACACGTCCTCTCCCTTGGGAGAGACTAGAGCATTGCCAACTGACAGATCTGAGGAAGACATTTTTGCTGCTGAGGGTGGTGAGAGCCTGGCCCAGGTTGCCCCAAGAGGTGGTCGCTGCCCCATCCCTGGCCCCATTCCAGGGGAGGTTGGCTGGGGCTCTGAGCAACCTGCTCGAGTTGCAGATGTCCGTGTTGACTTCAGAAGGGCTGGACCAGATGACCTTGAAAGGTCCCTTCCCACCCAAACCATTCTATGATTTTAAGATTGGTGGTTTGCAACGAGCGATGGGGTGCAGAGGAGCATCTACAGTTGTTCCTGAAGGGTTCCCAGCAGCACGGGGAGAGGTGGGTGCATAAGAGCGTGATGGAAGGGGGAAGGGTGAGAGAAGGAGAAAGAGCATCTCCTGGGGTGCACGGAGCTCCCACTCACCCATGACTCGGAGCTCCGTCCCGCACAAGTGCGGCCGCTTCTTCTCCGCCGTGAGGTTCTTGCTGTCGCACACGTAGATGCCGTTGTCCTCGAAGGCGATCCTGAAGATGGTGAAGTTGATGAAGTTGTCCTTCCTCTCGATGCTGCAGCGGGAGGTGTTGCGATCCAGCTCGTAGAAGTCCTCGCTGTTCTCCGCCGTTTTGTACCACTGCATGTTGTCGGACTCCGGGGAACGGCAGATGAAGGAGACGGGCGTGTTCTTCTTGGCCGCCACGTAGCGCGGGTGCTGCCGCACCATGGGGCACCTGCTGACTGCCAGGGGACAAGAGGGGTCATGGCCAGCAAGGACCTGGCACTCGGGAAGCACCGGAAAAACCCCCACTCCCACGAGTCCCCCTCCTCCCCAACATCTCCCAAATCAAGAGATTTCCATTTCCCGCTCTTGAGCGTACGGCTTTTTTTGGTGAATCGTCATCATTTGTGAGCAGAAATCAGAGACTTTGAATAAAAACTCAAATTTTTTTGTGGGATTGGCCTCACTCAAAGACTTTTTTTGCTGCTCCTACCCCTCTCTATGAACATCTTGTTAGTCCCAGCTCCAAAATTCCATCTGACATTGGCAGATGCCATGGAGGCTTTGCTGGGACAGACCCAGCTCCTCACTGCCTTCTCTCGTGCTCCCACATTTTTTTTTTGTTTTGCATTTTGGTATATTTTGTATTTTTGCCCATGGTTTGGTCCTGGAGCTGGTGAGTCTGGGAGCTCATTTGAGTTCACATAGGTGGGAATGGCAGAAGCGTTGGGTACTTGGTCCCAAGGCACAGCTTGTCCGTTCAACGTGCTCTGCGAACGCAGAGGAAGAGCGTCGAGTGTGCTCAGGAAGGACCGAACGGATCTGGCTTTGCTGAGAGAGAGTGACACGTGGGGCCGGGGAGGTGCCGTGGGGAAGGTCACAGCCTGGGAAGAGCCTTTGTGCTGGAGAAGGCTTGTGGGTGATGGACCATTTCCAGCTCTGCGAGGGACCAGGACCTTTGTGGCACAGCCGGTGGGCGTGAGAGGGACCCTGGGGACACACGTAGGGAAAGAGCCCGGTGGGTCTGAGTGGTTTACCTGTGCTGTTGCTGGTGCTGTTCCTGTCTGATGAGAACCCACCTGCAAGACAGGAGAAGGACCCTGAGACAGTGGCTAAGAGCCCATGGAGGACAAGCTCATGTAGGATGTCATCAGCTCCTGGCAGACTAGTGGGAGTTGGAAGGGCCCTCTGGAGCTCCTCTGGTGCCACCCCCCTGCTCCAGCAGGGTCACCCAGAGCAGGGGGCCCAGCAGCGCAGGGTCCAGGCGCCTTTGGAATCTCTCCGGAGAAGGAGACTCCACCACCTTTCTGGGCAGCCTGGGCCAGGGCTTTGATGGCTCTGTGGGATGACACATCCTGTGGGTCCTCAGTGCCCGCTCCACAAAGGGTGAAGTGCTTGAGAACATCAACCAGAGCCCCGCTCAGAAGACACAGAGCAGCAGGTTTGGGTACAAACCCTTCTCTTTCCATCCCATCTCCTCAATCTTCTCTAAATAAGCTGCTTTCTGGTTGACACCTCGGTGGAACCTCCCTTTGCTATGAATAGCCCCCGGGGCTGGCACCTCTCGGAGCGGGTCCAGACACACTCGTGCCTCTTTATTTACAGTTTCTGTTATCTGAGTCAACCAGAAACACTTTCCCTGCTGGGGCTTCCCTGAGCTTGGAGCCCCATGATGGTCAGGGCTGGTTCTTAAACCCCAGGACCCTGCTGCTGGATGAAGCTGTGGAATCTGCGAAGCTGTGCAGGAAGCGGAGTGAGGCGAGGACCCCCCCCCCCCAGCACCCATGGGTGCCCCTGCCCACAGCTCCAGTGCCCCTGTGCCTTGGTTCCTCTTGCTGCAGCTGGGCAGGAAGCACCAGCCCTGTTTACTGCACCGCTTCAGCGCCCAGCTCGATGAATATTCGCCAAAGGCCGCGGTGGGGAAACTGGCACGGAGGTGGGGGCTGCACCACCGCCCAGCACGTTGGGGCAGCTGCAGAACTCGCCCCAGAAGAAGAAGAAGGAAAGTTTGATTCCGCAGCCTGAGCTTTGCCCCGTGTCTTGCCATCCTGCTGCAGACCTTCCTGCCTCAGACAGCGGCTGGGCAGGGACCTCCTGGCAGAGCCATGGGGACTTCTCAGAGCATCATTTTGGCTGGAAGAGACCTTTCAGATCGTGGAGTCCAGCCATTAACCCATCCCTGCCAGGNACCACTTGGGCTCACTGCCCCAGAGCCTCTTCCAAGTCGCTCTATGACCTCAAATTTGTGCTAAACTTGGATGACCACCCAACGCAAACCCTTCAAATACATTTTCTCCTGGGGGCACAAGACTCCCCAGACAGGGTGAGATCTGCTGTTGGTGTTTGTGAATGTCCCTGCACCAGGTGAGAGTGATTGGAAAGGGACAGGAGCTGCGTTCTGCGTTTAACTGTTGCTTCTCCATGGGGATGCAAAAGGCAACAGCACAGGGATGTTCATGCAGAGCCCCAAAAAGCATTTTTCCTCCCATTTATTCTCCACTCCTGGACGCTGAACCCCACAGAGCAAAGTGACGCAGCTTGATCGTGGCCTCCCCAAGGTACCAGCCACACCCTCAGGCCTCCAAAGCAATAAATGTCAAAAAAGAACCCAACCCCCTTCTTTCCTGCCACCTGCAACTGCAGCCAGGCAGGTTCTGCACCTGCTGGACACTGAACTCCTGACACCACCATCTGCCTACCCCAGATAGGTCCAGTTCTCCTGGGCGAGGGGTCTCCATCCCATCTCTGCACCCTGATGGGAAGCAAAACCTGAAACCGACCCAAAACCTGAGGCAGCTGTCGAGCGCTGAGCCCCAGTGGGGCCTCTCTGGCTCTGCCACACCCAGGGTTGGTTTCCTGCACAAAGCAGGGCCAAGAGCATCGATTGCAAAGTTCCAAGAAGTTTGAAGCCAGACCTGGGTGAAGTCTCTCATTTCACTGAGACTCCCCAGCCAGCCCATAGAATCATGGAATCAGAGAATGGGAGAGGGTTGGAAGGGACCACTGGAGATCATCAAGTACAACCCCCCTGCCAGAGCAGGAGCACCCAGGGCAGGCCACACAGCAACAGATCCAGGGGGGTGGAAAGTCTCCAGAGAAGGAGACTCCACCACCTCTACGGGCAGCCTGGGCCAGGCTCTGTCACCTTCCCACCAAAGAAGTTTCTCCTCCTGTTGAGGTGGAACCTCCCGGGTTCCAGCTTGTCCCTGTTAGTCCTTGTCCTATCCCAGGGCACGCCAGCAAAGAGCCTAGCCCCTTCCACTTGACTCCCACCCCTCAGANAAATACCCCTGACCTGTCCCAGTGCCTGGCGTTACTCCTCAGTGCGCGGTTCCTCGCTCTGAAACGCACCCGCCGTGTTTGGCACCTACCTGCGACCAGAGCCACCAGCCAGAGGTTCGCCTGGAGCACCCAGAGCCTGATGCAAAGAGCCGCCATCGTTCACCGCGAGCGGCGGCAGAACATCCAGCCGCTGGCCCCTCGCTTCTGCAAAACACAGCGGCCGCTGCCACCGCCTTGGCCTCCGTACCTAAAAATGGCAAAGCCGCCCCTACACCAGACGGCCCCTTTCCTGCTCATGTAAATCTTCCTCGGTAGGGACTTTCCCCTCGGGACCGGTTTTGAATGCGGCGCAGACGCCGGGGCGGCCGGTGCCTGCGCCCTGGGCGCTCGCCGGCCTCGCGTCTTCGGGCTGTGCTTGTCGTGGTGCTGTTATTTGATGGAGGTGCCCGTGACTGGTGTAGGTCTGCAGCAAAACTGGAGNCTCCCACCAAAGAAGTTTCTCCTCCTGGTCCGATGGCAGGGGTTGATGCTGGCCTAATTGCAAGAGCTGCAGCAGAAATAGGGTGGGAAGAGGGGAAATTTGTGGGGTTTCTCCTCTCTGCTCATTATGGGGTACAACAGAATCATCCCCAGCTCCTGTCCCCAGCTTCCCAGAGAGCCCCTGCAGCTGCCAGTCCAGGGAAGGGTGATATTTAGAAGAGAAGAGAGATGTCCAAAACAAGATCTAATCTCCCTGGGTGCCAACCTTGCCCGCTCCTCCTCCACCCCTGCCATTTGCCATGCCCAAGACCCTTCTCATGAATCCTTTGGAGACAACCACTCCCTGGGGAAGCTCAGTGGGACACCCCAAGGGGAGCTCTGTCCTGCTTTGCTCTGACACAGAAATTCGGTTTCCCTCCGTGCTGTGCCCTCCTGCTGCTGCATGTTACCAGCTGCGGGCGAGCACTGAACTGTAAATCCATGTGAAAAACACCTTTGGGTGCTTTTGCCAACCGTGTTGGTCCCCAGAGCCTGGGGCCTCCCCAGACCTCCACCTCCTGCAGGTTTGGTGGTTTTTTTTTCCGCTGGTTCTGAGCATCCGGCGGCTGCTGGGAACCAGCCCGAGCCACACCTTGCGAGGGGACGTGAAGCAAGAAAAAGCAGAAATAAAGGTTTCCAGAGAAAGATTCGCCCCAGGAGGGAAGAAAGATGACAGGGAAGGTACCTTCTTCTGGTAGAGCAGGCAGGTCGTGTGCTGCACGGTGCTGTACGCTGGGACAACGCTGCTGAGTCCCTGCTGCCCAGCACCCCAGGTCTTGCTGGAAAAGCCCAGCCCAGCCCTGACACCCTCGCTAGGCACAAGCGATGGGCGATGGCCAAGGACTCGGCCAGCACTGAAGGGATTTTTAGCCGGCTCTGGATTTGGAGGTGGGAGCCGTGAGGAGCGAGGCGGGGATGCTGGAGATGCCTGGGAAAGCCCTGTAAGGCACAACCAGGAGCGGGGCACAAGCTAAAGAGGGTTTGCAGACAAATTAACCCCCTGTGCTGCCGGCAGGCTCCTCGGCACCCTCGAACATCACAGACCTCGTCCAGAGGGGCTCAGCCCCCCATTGAAACCCCCGGTGTTTGCAGCACCCAGTGACACGAGATGTAGGAAGACCTAAAGGTCTCACCAGGAGGGTCCCACGTCCCCGTGTCTCTGCCCTTGGGCCCCCCTGGCTCCCCAGCACGTGGCACGTGGCCAGCCCGTGCCCCGTGGGCAGAGCGAAGGCGCCGCCAGGCAGCTGCACCCTTCCCCAGCCCATTGCTATTCATCGGGGCTTGGGTTTCACCGCTGGCCTTTCCCCCGCCGCGGGAGGATGGGGATGGTGGCTTGTGTCACCTCCTCCCTCCAGCCCTTGCCTGTGCGGTGCTGCAATGCTCCCCTGGAATTACGCCAGCCCCGGGACGAGCTGTTCCAGCCAGAAAGAAAACAGAGCGGCGAGGCTGGGCTGTGGCCCTTGGGGACGTCAGCGGGTCCCAGAGGTGGCTCTTCCTCCAGCCGCACGCTGACGCAGAAACCTCCTTCGCCCACCGCTGCCTCCTCCCCATGATGCTGAACTGCTCCCACGTGGCTGCTGGGGCAAATTCGGCCCCGCAGAACCTGGTGTGGGGCAGCTTAGGGGGGTCTGCACCTCCTCCAAGCCCACCCCTCTCCTTGCTTGAACCTGTAGCCATGTCTTCTATAGCTCTTAGAGTCAGGGCTCGTTGCTGTGAGGATCCAAGGGCTCCAGGGGAGTAGCTCATGGATAGAGCAGAAGCTCTGGGGTCTGGGGTGGGTTGGAGGTGCCGGGGGGGCTCTTGAGTAGGATGCAGGACACCAGGTCCTGCTGAGGATGGCAGGTCCAGCCAAGGCCATGCCCAGAGGCTCTTCATATCTGCCCTGGAGCTCCTCGTACCTGCCCTGAAGCAAAGCGTAGGGGCATTTATGCCTCTCAGGGGCAGGGAGAACATTTTCCTCCTTCTAACGCAGACCAGTGCATTTGGTATTGTAATAATTGGTTGTTTATTTTAAGAAATGTACAAAGAAAATTTGCTTTAGCTCACACGAATCCTGCTCTTGGGCGTTTTCCCCATCCCCGACGACACAGACGTACAAGCAGCATTGACCACGAACCACGATCCAGGCTGGAAACCACCGTGCCACGGGACGCCTCCCACGTAAAGGCCGTTGAAAGCAGCTCAGGCTCCCGTCCCAGGGAGCGGCATCACCCTATGGAACACGGGAACGAAAGCACGACGGGAAGGGGCCGAGCAGAACGACCTCGGCTCCACCGCCCGGCCAACAGCACGTGGAGACGAGCCAGCTCAGCACCGCTCCTGGCCAGCCTGGAAATGGGGCACTCGTCACAGCGCAGCGCCAAAATCAGCCCGAGAAAAAAAATATAATAATAATAATAATACAAAAAAGACAGACCCTTTGGTTTCAAGAAGCAGCCCTTGTTTTAACTGGAAGAGGTTTTGGTTCATGGTTTTTTTTGATCTCAAGAGGTTGTTTTTTTCCCTTTTGAAGGCAGAAGTTCGGCCCAGAGGTGACCTCAGGGCCTTTTGCATGTTTTCCTTGGTTTACTTTCCTCTTGCCCACCTGTGTAAAGAGCAGCAAACCCCTTCCCCACCGTGGGAAAATCCTTCTCTGCTGGGAGGGTTCCTGGTGAGGACCTGCCTGGCCCCAGTAGGCTCTGCAGAGATCCCAGCACATCCCATCAGGTCTTCTCCAGAGCCCCAGCCAAGGGAAAGATGCTCTGCCTGGGTGTTTTGGGATTCACATCCCGGTGGAGCATCCCCTGTGTTAAGGTTTCTGGTGCTCGGTGGCTGGTGGGATTTAAGGACCCTGTTGAAGCAGCTCATTGCGAGGACCTTTCAAACCTGCTCTGATCCCTGGGGGATGCGTCTTGTGAATTAGCACTAACCAGGAGCGCTCCAGTTGGACATTTCCTCTTGCTGTGGGACTTGAAGAAACCCCAAAGAATTTTGTTATGGGAACTGGGAGTTCTTCAGAGAGTCACAGACTGGTTTGGGTTGGAAGGGACCTTGAAGATCATCCAGTTCCAACTCCCTGCCGTAGGCAGGGACACCTCCCACTAGAGCAGCTTGCTCAAAGCCCCGTCCAACCTGACCTTGAACATTCCCAAGAAGGGAGCACCCACAGTTCCTGGAGGAGGTTTTCCAAACCCTACCTTTGCCCTTTGCTTTCCTGCCACAAAATCCGGATGAAACGGGAAAACAGAGAAGATGAGTAATAAACAGTGTTACATCCGTACCGTAGAGACCTGAATGATTTATCATGTCAATGCATATTCAGAGACCTTTAAAACCTGATATTTAACCCTGAGAACATATCTGCAGATGCTTTGTTTTGGCTACGCAAACAAATCTTTAAGACATAATTGCACTTTCTCTGTATGGAACAAAAAAAAATCATCCATAAAGCTTATTCAAATATTCAAAAGAAAGGTGCTAGTTTAAGACATCGGAGCTTTTTGTTCACAAAAACCTTGTCTTTTCTGTAATTATTCTTAATATTATTTCACTTGGCTCATCTTTCACTGGCTACTTGGCTGCGCTCTGGAAGAATAATATACGAGAGAATCTCTTAATTGTGAAATAACATTAATAAATAATTACTTAAGTAAAAGGACAGCCATACTCATGTGTTAATGTCTGAAAAACATCGTTACCGGGATGAGATCATTTCAGAACTAAAATGTTGCTCTTTCACCACCAACAGATTTCACATTTGATTCTCGTTACGAAAAATATTCAACTCTTTGCAAGTGCAGTGAGCTGTGAAAACCAGAATCGGCAAGAGATCCTGCTTCGAAAGTTAAGGTGTCTACTTGAAATATCTGAAATTCGCTCAATAGCTAAGATCTAGTGATCTGCACGTGGAAGAGCTCTTCAAAAGGAGATGCCAATGAAGTCTGTCCAGGCTGGGCGAGAGGCAGAAGCCTCTCTCGGTTACACCAGCGACTCTTTCACAACGTGTTTCTGATCCCAAGCTTTCGCTTCGCTGGGAGCATCTTGCGTCTCCGAGCTGGGAACGGGTGCGAGATCAAAGGCGGGGCCCGTCTCCACGTCTGTCCCGCTGTTCCCGTACATCTCGTGCATTTTGGTGGCCAGCAGACCTTCCTTCTCGGGGGCGTCGTCTCTCAGGGCGTCCTCGTCCTTGCTGTGCCTGTACATGTAGGACGCCTGCTTCACCGAGCGCCTCAGGAGGTACCTCCGGAAAGCCCGCTGGATTTTTGTGGCGCACACTTCCTCGTGTTTCCTTTTCAGAGTGGTGGTGATGGGCTCGTAGGAAACCTTCGAGGGGTTGGCGGCCATAAACTTCTCCTCCATGGTGGCCTTCAAGGCATCCATCTCTCCTGAGTCTCCCAGCACTTCCTTAGTCAGGGCAAAGAGGATATCCAGACAGTGGATTTTGTCCCCAGCAACCATTGGTAGATCCATGGTGATTAGCTTGATCTTATTCGGCTTGGCAATTTTGAGGGGCTCCTGTAAGGTGTCTACAAAGTCCGACAAGGTGCTGTACGCAATGAACTGGGTGGCGTCCGGGTCAAACTTCTCCCAGGTTTCATAAAACATTTCAAAATCATCTTCGCAGAGGGGTTCACTGCTCTCCTCCGTGGCCACGTTGAAGTTCTCCAGGATGATGGCAATGTACATGTTCACCACGATGAGAAAGGAAATGATGATGTAGCTGCAGAAAAAGAAGATGCCGATGGATGGATTGCCACAGTTCCCTTTGACCGAGCTGCCAGGGTTTTCCAGGTTGGGGTCACAGTCGGGGGGACCGCTGTTCAGGATTGGGCTGAGGAGACCATCCCATCCAGCTGACGTGGTGATCTGGAAGAGGCAGATGATGCTGTTCCCAAAAGTTTCAAAGTTGAAGATGTCATCGATCCCTGCCTCCTTCTTTACGTAGGCAAAGTTGGACATCCCGAAGATGGAGTAGATGAACATGACAAGGAAAAGCAGGAGGCCGATATTGAACAGGGCAGGCAGGGACATCATCAGAGCAAAGAGGAGAGTCCGGATGCCTTTCGCCCCTCGGATCAGCCGGAGGACACGGCCGATCCTCGCCAACCTGATGACCCTGAAGAGGGTGGGTGATACGAAGTACTTCTCTATGATGTCCGAGAGGACGATACCTGTGAAGGGATGATGAAGAGTGAGTTTGCCGTGCTCTGCAGCCAGCACGGGGAGGCTAGGTGGGGCTACTCTGCTCCATCTGCCAGAGTTGGGCAGATACAGGGAGATGAGGCCACCACTGCTGGCACAGACCCAAAGGTGAAATGCTGGCTGCGTGGTTTCAGCCGTGCAGCCAGGCGATGTGGAGACAAGGGGAACCCAACACCAAGGAGAAGTGAGACACATCCCTCATCCAGTCTACGGCATGGGGTGGCCCCACATCGGTCTTGTCTCAGAGTCCTGTTGGCTTGGCTGTGCCCAAAGGGTGGGCGTAAGGGGGTGGCCAGTGGCAGGTTAGTGGCTGTGGGTCAACTAGATCATTTCCACTCTTCATTATCCAGTGGAACCCCTGAGGAACTGGTGGAACCAGCAGGACTCACCTAAGATGGAGAGGATGACCACCACAAAGTCGAAGATGTTCCAACCGATAGTGAAGTAGTAGTAACGCAAGGCAAACATTTTCATCACGCACTCTCCGGTGAAGATGACGATGAAGACCAGGTTTATCTTGTAGAGGACAGATGTTTTGAGTTCGCTTTGATCATCCGTTTCAACCATCATGGTCACCATGTTAAGACAAATCAGGATCATGATGGTTATGTCGAACACTTGCCTCGTAACAAAGTCAAACACCATCCCTTGAAACTTGTTCTGCCGTAAGGGCCACGTGGATGATGATGGAGACCCAGAGGTGTGGTGGGAACACGAGACAGACACAGACAAAACAAAGACACAACGGAAAGAGAAGAAGGAACCATATTTAAGAGTGTAGGAAACCTCAGGGTTGTGGCCGGTATACAGGTCTCACGGTCCTAAAAGCTATGGGAGGAGGATACTCAGCACCTTGTAGGATGAAGCCCAGCTGGTAACATCATGGCCAGGAGGTGTGGGCACAGGGGACAGTTGCTTTCTAATCATATCCACAAAGCGAAAATAAACACATGGAGAAGGTCTCACTTGAGCAGGGCTGTCAACACCAAACCCAAGTCACAACTGTGTGTGTGCTGGGACCCGTGTCCCTTCTCGGGGTGTTGAAAGCTGAGCTTTCCCCACGTCTGACTCCCTTTGAGAGGAGCTGGAGAAAGCCCAAATCAGAGACTCATAGAATCGTTTTGGTTGGAAAAGACCTTTAAGATCATCAAGTCCAACTATTAACCCAACACTGCCAATCCCACCACTAAACCCTGTCCCTCAGCACCTCATCTATATGCCTTTTAATCCCTGCAAAAGGAATCCTCCCCTTGCTCTCTCCAGTGGATCCAGGGCTGAAGAGCAGACCCAAAGGAGGTCACCTGATGTGAACCTCTTCTGAGCTCTAAGCAAGGTCCTTTCTCAAGTGTAACAACGAGGAGCCGGGATTTGGCTCCTTGCCCTGGCAAATGCTCCTCCCTAGACCCTTCTGGTTCACTTTGGGACAGCTGGTGACTTGAAGCGCTTCCTCCCTCCTGTGCTCCAGGGGGATTAATTCAACGTACCGATGGCCTAGGGATGGGCTTCTGGGGTTTCTTGGAGCCCAGTTTCTTCATGGCATTATAGTATTTCTTCTGCTCTTCCGTCATGAAGATGTCTTTGCCTCCAAAGTATAAAGAGAATCATCGCTGTTAGACTTGGGAACTCGCCTTTTCCCACCTCTGACCACGCTCCTTCCTACCAAGCACCTCCAGGGAAGCTCCTACCAGCCGTTGCTCGTTGGACCCAGTGAAACCTGCTTCCTCCCTACTTCCCCTTTTCTGTGCTGCTTCCCCCGGTCCACAACACCCATGGGTGCTCACCCTAGCGCTGTGGTTTCCTCCTGCTGAGGTGAGATGCTTCCTCCCAGCCCACTGAGGTGAGTGGGGCATCCCACGCCCCGCCAGGGCTCACCCCCTCCTTGCTGGCCAGATCCTGCTGGGATCAAGGCAGCATCTGGGTGTGCTTCAGAGCTTGCTCAGCACCAACAATGTGCTCCAGGTTACCCACCCTCTGCCCACTTCCCCCTCCAGCAGCCTGAGGGTATTAGTCCCGTGCTGTTCACTTGAAAGTAGTGGTTGAGTCTCCTTGATGCATGGAAAAATGATGAGAAAGGGTCATGGGGTGGGAAATGCAAATAAAAGTGATGTCCCAGGCACGCAGCCATGACTCCAGTGGCACCAGCAGGAGAAAACAGCGCCCTGCACCTCCTCCCTCTACACCCATAAACGAAATCCTCTACAAATGCTGTGGCCAGGACACAAAACCCCAGATGCTTTCCTTGTTCTCGCTGTAGGAAGCCACTAATGGATACCAGCAGTTCAAGATGTAGAGGAACTTGATCCTTCTACAAGCCTTGACGAGATCCCTCCAAGCACCCTGGTCCCCTCGCTCCATGACCATGCTGGTCCCTTCCATTCTGGACCGGCACCGCAGGACATAGCAGTGGCTGCAGGACCCAGAAAATACTCATCTTTTTCTTCTGCTGGTTGAAGTTGTCGATGATGACACCAATGAAGAGGTTCAGGGTGAAGAAGGCGCCGAAGATGATGAAGATGACGAAGTAGATGTACATGTAGATGTTGATTTCATACACTGGCTGCTCTTCAATCTGACCAGGAGAGACAGGGAACATTAGACTAACCCTTTCCAGAAAACATGCCCCCAAACCTCTGGAAAAGGGTTCCCTGTATCCGGACTGAGCTGGGGAGCGGCTGCTCCAAAATCTTTGGCAGATGCTGTGTGGGTTGAGTGGTCACTGTGGGAGCAGCCACAGGAAGGGACATCCTCGTGACACCGTCTGGGGAACAAGGATGCGCTGCCCCCCGGATGCCAGGCCATGGGATGAGGGATAGGAAAGGATGGTTGGGTGCAGAGATACCAAGGAGCAAACTTGAGTTTCTTGCCAATAATCAGGTTCATAATGGGCTGAAATACAGGGAAGTGGGAAAGGAAAAGTGGTTTATTTTGTGCCACGCCAGCGCACGGGGGTGACAGAGCCTGGCGCCCTTGGAAAACGCTCCTCAGCTCAAGGAGCATCACTTGATCCTGCTCTAGATTTGACTGGAGACACCCCGAGGTGTCACAACCCACTTCCCTCATTTTGAGGGAAGCTCTTGACAGAAGAGCGTGGATTTGCTTCCAAACCAGCTCTGCTGGCAAGGGCAGGAGCCTGAGCCCCTTTCAGAAGGAGCTGGAAGCGGCTCCTCCGCCGAGCGCCGGCAGCTGCAGCCGGGCCGAGCAGAGCAGCTGTTTCTGATGCTAAAAAAGGTGACGAAAACAATTCGTCCGGGCCCGTGGGTGTGTGGGGCTGACCCCCCGGCGGGACATGGGCGAGTTTGCCGAGTTAGAGCGAGGTAGGAAGGAAGATCCTCCTGCTGCGGCAGCTCAAGGCAGTGTGTGCGCACGTGGGCTGGTGCGGGGATGGATCAAAGTGAAAACGGCCTCTGCATGAAATCATTCAAAACATTTTTTTTTTCTTCATAACCCATTTAACTCTGGCTGCTCTGTATTAACGACCTCTGTTTTAATTGCTCAAGGCAAGCCAGGCACTTTCTCCAGAACGGGGTAAGCTTTCCCAGCTGGAGGGGCACGTGGAGGGCATCCTGTCACAGCAGGGTGGTGAAGGATGAGCCCTCCAGGCTGGAGCTGTGGAGGCACAGCGGGGATTTCAGAGCACAAAGCTGAAGTTGAGAGGAGCACACTCTGCCCCAGCTGTGGTTTGGGTGGGGTGGGAGCCTGGTGTGGGGGGCAGGGTGCAGCTGGGATGCAGGTGACAATAACAGGGGTGACAGAAGAATCATAGAATCATAGAATGTGTTGAGTTGGAGGGGACTTTTCAAGCATATCCAGTCCAACCCCCTGCAGGGAGCAGGGCCATCTGCAACTCGAGCAGGTTGCTCAGAGCCCCAGCCAACCTCCCCTGCGATGGGGCCAGGGATGGGGCAGCGACCACCTCTCGGGGCAACCTGGGCCAGGCTCTCAACACCCTCAGTGTCAAAAACCTCTCCCTTCTCTCCAGTCTAAATCTCCCTCTTTCAGTTTCAACCCATCCCCCCTTGTCCTGTCCCAACAGGCCCTGCTCCAAAGTCTGTCCCCAGCTTTCTGAGAGACCCCTTGAAGCCCTCAAAGGCCCCCAGAAGGTCTCCGCAGAGCCTTCTCTTCTCCAGGCTGCACAAGCCCAGCTCTGCCAGCCTGGCCTCCCAGCAGAGGGTTCCAGCCCTCCCAGCATCGCTGGGGCTCCTCTGGCCCCGCTCCAACAGCTCCCTGTCTCTCCTGGGATGAGGACCGAGCTGGAGCCAGCCCTGCAGGGGGTTGTCCCCAGAGCCCTGGGAGCAGAGGGGCAGGATCCCCCCCTGGCCTTGCTGCCCACGCTGCTGGGGATGAGCCCAGGGGGCCAGGGGCTGCTGGGCTGCGAGTGCCTGGGGCTGGCTCAGCTCCAGCTCCTCACCCCCAGCACCCCCAAGTCCTTCTCCGCAGGGCTGGGCTGATCCCTTCACGCCCAGCCTGGGCTGATCCTGGGCGTTGCCTGACCCAGGGGCAGGATCTTGCACCACAAGGGACCCAAATGAGGCCATGCTTCTCAGGAAGGGGGATGTTTTGGTTATTTCTCCACTCTTTGGTCTATATTCTAGCCAAAGCCGTGGGTGGGATGCAGGCAGCCCCCCGGCACCAATGGGCAGAGCCAGTGGGGATGCCGCATCGGAGGGGTCCATCCGAGGCCCGTGCTGAGCTCCTTGCCCCCAGAACTCTGCTCCCAGCCTGCCAGGGGGAACTGGCTGGGTGGGATGAGCGATGCTTGGTGCCGGCTGTGAGACGCTCCTGCTTGTCCCCTCACCTCGCGCGAGTCCACGGCGGCGTACATGATGTCCATCCAGCCTTTGAAGGTCGCCTGCGGAGAAGAGCAGATTCACTGGGAAGTACTGGGAGTTGGGGAGGGAGAGGAGTGTGATGGGCACGTGTTTGGGGTTTAGTTTGGGGGTTTAGCTCTGAGCATGCCCCGCTCAGCCTGAAGTTACAGCTTCTCTGGGGGAGTGGCAGGAGAGGGACCACGACCTGAACCCACAAGAAAAATGCCCTGATACAGAAATACCGAGATTCGCACTTGCACAACAAAAGCTCCATTCCCTGGACCTTCAATTTCCAGGCACTTCTGAAAACTCTGCTGCAAACTGGGCTGGGAAAAGCAGCATTTGACTTTTCCCCTCAAAACAAAGCCCATTTTCCCAGCAGCAGAGCTATTCTGGGGCTGGCGGCCTCCCTCCCACTCCCAACCTGTGCCGCCTCCGCAGCCCCGACTTCTGGATCTCTGCCTCTGCTACCTGCTGGATCCCGATCCGGGTGGGCTTGCGGGGGGTTTACACTGCATCTTTTAGAAGCTTTTACTGCTGATTTGTTAAACAAAACCCCCGAGCGTCTTGTTTCCTGAACCTGATGGAACAACAAATCTGAAGAGGAAGCTGAATTTAACACCCGGTCAATCAATCTGGGTTATGCTCCGATTCACCAACCGCTGGTTCCTCAGGATCTGCTGGGAGTTGCCCCAGAGTCCACCCCACAGCGGAGCCCACCCCTATAGTTTTGCAATCTTTGTGGTGAGTAGTTCCCCTCCCGCTCGCCCGGCTCAGCTGCGGTGGGTTCGGTGGCAGACCAGCTGCCCTCACCCACTGCCCTGCCTCGGACACGCGCTCTTTTTCCGATTGTCACCTTCCTCATGCGAACGACTCCTGCGGCCTCCGACCACAGCAGGCTGAGCTTTTCAAATGAGGGGTGAAAAAGAGAGAAGCTTCCCCTCCTCAATCCTACATCCTGCTCTCTGCAGAGGACTTCTCGCTGCTCCAGCCTCGGTGCTACGTACACTCGTCTGCGGCACTTCCCTGGGGACACTTAACTTCTCATCCCATCTCATCCCATTTAATCCTACCCCAACTCATCTTCTACCCTGTCCTTTTCCTCCGTAGCTCCGTATGGTTTTATTTTTTTTTGTTAAATGCCAACTTGAGGCATCAGGGCAGCATCTCGATTCAACCCCGGTGCTGACCAAGCTACCCTGCTACAGTCTTGGAGGGATGGCAGCTGCTTTCCTTACGTACCACCTGCAGCAAGGAGAGGTATCCTAAGCCCACGTTGTCGAAGTTGACCTTGACGTTGACCCATCTGACCTCGTTGGTGTGGAGGAGGGCCATGCAGTCGCTCTTGTTGTTCACCACGCTGATGTCGAAGAGCTCCCCTGTGGTGGTGTTGACGCACCTGTAGTACTTCCCCGCAAAGAGGTTCACCCCCATGATGCTGAATATCAGCCAGAAGATGAGGCAGACCAGCAGCACGTTCATGATGGAGGGGATGGCGCCCAGCAAGGCGTTCACTACCACCTTCAAGGGGAGAAAAAACCTTGGAGGACCTGGCTAGGGAACCAGGCCAGCAATGACGTGGACCTTCATGTCCCTGTGCCTCAGCCTTACGCTCGCCAGCAGCACCAAGTGGGCTCAAACTGGACCAAAGGCACCTTTGTATCGATCTCACGGACCTGGAGATCCCTCAAAACCAACCGGGATGGGTCCCTGATGTAGGTGGCTGCTGAACAATGCCATGTTGCATGTCCCTGTCAGAGCCAGCAGAACGTGGCGATGTGGGGGCACCTACCCTCATGCCTTCAAATCTGGACAGGGCACGCAGTGGTCTCAGAGCCCTCAGGGTCCGCAGGGACTTGATGGCTCCCAGCTCGGAGTATCCCATCCAGTTCGCTGTCAGGCTGATGATGGAAACCTGGAAGAAGCAGCCCATGGGATTAGCAGCATCTCAGATGGAAACACAACTGCATCATGTCCTTCAGCTCTTGCCCTTCCCTCTTTCCCCAGCACTCCCTCAGGCTGATGGTCATCGTCTTGCCTTGGGAGACAAGGGCTGGCATCGAGCTTTTGAGTCTCTGGCGACCAGCCACCTGAAAGATGTCCTTGCCTCTAGGGTATGAGGGTGGAGGTGACAGGGGATGCAGAAGTACTGCACAGGAGGGTCAACCTACTCTGTCACGGAGCATCTGGGAGACCCTACGTCACTTCATATATCCACACGGGTCTGGTAGAACAGCCATGGGCTTGTTCTTGGCTTGACCATGAACCAGAAAGGGTTTGAAAGGTTTTCTGTAACCAGGGAAAGAAGTGACCCTTCCTGTAGAGGACCATTATTTTAAGCAATGGTCTAAGTCCTCAGTCCACAGCCATCTCATTGACCTTTAAAACACAATACGGGTTCATTTCCAACAGCCTGCTACAGTCTCCTAACGCTCCCACATCCCTTGGCTGACAAAGGCTCTAGAGGTGCTCTTCAGACAACACTTACATCAACGATGAGGAAATCCAGCCAGCACCAGGCGTTGGTGAAGTACACCTTGAAGCCATAGGCCACCCACTTCAGCAACATCTCAATGACGAAGATGTAGGAGAAGACCTTGTCGGCGTACTCCAGGATGGTGCGTATCACCTTTCGTTGTTCAATGTAGATGTCCTCAAAAGCCTGGAAGAGGTGTGGAGCTACGTGACAGTCATTCTTCCATTAGACCCGCTGCACAGCCCAGGGCAGCCACGTCCACTCCTGCGTGGCCCCTTCTTCCCCAGGGCTTGGGGTGGCTTGAAAAGTGGAGAGCCGAGCTACAGGTGGCTTTTTCTGATACACCTGGTCAAGATGGGAGTCTAACTCCTGTTTGCAAGTTCTTTTTGGCTATACAGAGCTTTGTCCTGAAGCAAAGCTTCACCGAAGCAAATCTCAGCATCATGGAATTGTTCTGGTTGGAAAAGACCTTTCAGATCATGGAGTCCAACTGTTCCTCCAGCCCTGCCAGAGCACCACTGAGCCCTGTCCCTCAGCACCACAGCTCCAGGACTTGGAAACACCTCCAGGGATCCTGGGGACTCCAGCCCTGCCCTGGGCAGCCTGGCACAGGCCTGGACAACCCCAAAGGGCAACAAATTCTTCCTCAGCTCCAACCTAAACCCACCCTGGGGCAACTGGAGTTGGGTTCCTCTTGTCCTGGTGCTTGTTCCTTGAGAGCAGAGCCCAACTCTCCCTGGTTCCAAGCTCCTGAATTTCAGGGAGTTGTGGAGAGCCAGAAGGTCTCCCTGGAGCCTCCTTTGCTCCAGGCTGAACAAGCCCAGCTCCCTCAGCCGCTCCTCCCCACACTCCTGCTCCAGACCCTTCCCCAGCTCCGTTGCCCTTCTCTGGACAGACTCTAGCATCTAATGCAGCTAATTGTCCAGTTGCATCAAATTCTCACCAATTTGAGCACAAATGAAAAGCCAGGACACCAACCTACACCTTTGAATGTTCTGATAGTTTTGAAAACTCTCTTAGGAGCTCGTGTCCCTGCTATGTCCATGTTGGACGTGAGCAGTCAGAGGTCCTGCTATGGTGGCCAGGTCCTGGACAGCTGCTTTAGCACAGCTTTTGATTCCAGCACTTGCTACAACCTCAGCCATCCCCCAAATTGCACTTCAGGGTGCAAAAAAACATCTGAAAAACAGCTCAGTCCTCCTATTCTCCTTCCCTCTGTCTCTACCTCCAAACTTGCAGAGCAGTTGGTCTCCCCGTTAGCTCCGTGTATTTAAAGGCCCAGCCCGAACCCTCTGAGAGGACCCAGCTTTTTAGTGAGGTTGATTTAAATGGACAGCCAGGTTCTGGAAGGGTGCACCAGTCTGTGGTTGGAAATACTGAATAACTACCGTGAATTTTTCACAAAGCGCCTCCCGACAGCCAGTTACGGAGGCAGTGAAATGAGGAACCACCCACATGAAGCTGCAGATGGTTCATGGTGGACATTTAAGAGCAAGAGGGGAGGCTGTAGGTGGTTGAATCCCCTCGAGCCCATGATGGATACTGGGGAGGGTTGTACCAACGCAGGGCTCTTGAAGAGCAGCGTTTAGCTCTCCTTGCGAGGCTCTGCATTGGGCAGACCTGAGCCAAATGGGGTTATCCATCAAACATCTGCCCACAGCTGTCTCATTTTGCACAGGAGGCAACCAGGTGACGCCCAGAGCCTCCGGCGCTGCTGCCTGGGTCCTGCCCACGTTCCTGGGGAGCTGCTGCAGAGCAAATGGGACAGGGTGAAAGGTGGGACCTACTAGCGCCCCGCTGCTGAGGAGAATCATGAAGACGATGAAGGTCTCGAACCAGTCGTGCTCCACGATGCGGAAGCAGGTTTTCCGGATGTTCCACCATACCCTCCCTCTGTCACTGGTGATGTCCACATAGAGGCAGGGAAACCTCTTCACACAGCCTGAAGACGGAACAAAGAGCTGTGAGTTACCTTCTGGCCAGGGCCTTTCCACCAACACCACACTATTTGTGCTTTTTTTGCCTTTTCAAACCCTCCCAGGTGGAGGTTGGAGGAGGATTCTGCTGGGTTTGAGGGCGTGCATGCAAGAGGGGAACCCCATGGGGACCATCTTCCCGGTGGTACAGGAGGACTTGGAGTTTGGTCTGGGCTAAGTGAGCCTGGGGAACATTAGGCTGCAAGAACTGGTTGGCAACGGCCCCTCCATGCCCACGTCCTCCTCTCCATGGGGTCCCCGGTCCTGCTCAGTCCCTCACCTTCGGTGAAACACTCCTCGGGCTCGTTGCTCTCCTCAGCCTCTTCTGCCACCTCCTCCTCCTCCGGCTGCGGGGGCTTGTAATCCACGGTGCTGCACAGGGACGAGGCGTTGTCACTGGAGAGAGGATTCTGCCAAAGGAGAGGAGGATTCAGCCCGGGCTGCCCTGCAGAAGGGATGCTCCTGGGCTTCGGCTGTCTCCAGCCATCCTCCAGCTCCTCCTGCCTCCCACAGAGACCAGGCAGTACCAGGGGAGCCAGGTGGTGGGACCTCCTCGCTTGGAGGCTGCTCTGAGTCCCTCTTCTATAGAAATGAAGCCCAGAGTGAAGCTGTTGAATCATCCTGGGCCACAGACCTTGGAGGATTGTTGGTACCTGAGCTTGCATCCAGGTTCTGAGGAGCAAAAGGTCCCCGGACCCCAGCCTTCCTCCCTACACAGAAAGTCCACCTCCCATCCACTTGTACCATCACCTCAGGCTGTTTTTCTCACCTCCTGCTGCTCCTCTGCACGTCCCTGGCTAAGAAATACTCTGCCAAACACCCTTTGGTGCAATGGGACCTGCAGAAACCTGAGCGGCCACTACGGCCCTTCGCTCACATCCCGCTGACTCTGCTCGTGCCGAAGGGCTTTTAGGCTGAGGTTCACTCAAGTTCAAAACCTGCATCCCAAATATCTCTCGCCAGCTCCATCCTGCTCCACGCCTCAGCTTGGCCGGCTTCCCAGACACCACTCAGCAAGGCCCGGAGGGGCTGATAACAAGAAAAAACCTTGGCAAACCCCTTGGGGTTTTTTTCCTCCATTTGTTTTTTGGCTTTCTGAGAAGACCTTCTGGAGCACTTGAGGAAAGAGCAGCTCCTCAGACCTGCCTGTTCTACCTGGGAGCAGCTGGGAACCAGAAGATCTTGGATGGGCATCTCCAGTGCAGGATGGTCTTGGCTTGCACGAGGAGGAAATAATCCTCCCTCAAGGCTGGTAGTGCTTTGGGTGGTGAATAAAGAAGCTGCTCCATCCTCCAACAAGCCAGAGAAGACCTCCTGGGTTAATCTGAGGCACTATCATTGTCTACAGGGGCCACAGGGGCACATCTCTAGGAGAAGACGTTGCTTTGGGGGACCCTTGCAGGCTGGCTGCTGCGTGCTGGGGACACGGAGGGCATGGCCCTGAGGAGCAGGACTGGGGGGGAACAGGAGGGGCAGGGGGATTAGGAGGCCTCAGAACAGAGCCAGTCAAGCTGTGACCCCGGGGAAGGACACATGGAAAATATCTGTCTCCAGGACAAGTCTTGCAAAGGCACGAGGTGGGGATGAACCAGCGCAGCCGCCCCGGTGAAGGGAGCCCAAAAGGCACTTGGCAGGCTCACGTAACCCAGGAGCTCGCTGAGCTGGAGCTCAGGACACGTCCTGTTGGATGGGGACAGGGATAACTGTGTCGGTCCCACCGCATGGTCACCCAGACTCCATCCCTTGGGGATCCTGAGCCTCCACACGTCTGTGACCAGCAGGATTGTGCTTCCACTCCAATCCAGCACTTTCCCCACCCTTGGCAGCACCGAGCACCCACACTCGGGTGCTGCACACCCAGACTCACCCTGGGAGCCCCGTAATTCACAGCACTTGATGATACCGGTGTGATGTACACAGCCCAGAGCATCTCAGGAGGCATCACCCTGCCTGGCAGCAAGGGGGGGCAGGGCAGGGAGCCCTGGGGAAGAGCCCTGAGCTGCAGCAGTAACTCCACAGCCACCCCCACCCCCCGACTGCTGGTCCCGTCACCTCCTCGCTGCTTTGTGGTGCAAAAGATCGCTCAATTATAAGACGTTGCTCAAGGAGACAGCTGTGGTGCTGCCATCGCCCTGCCGCTGTCATTTCATCCAGAAAAATATCTTTGCCTCGGAAGAGAGATGTTCTGGAAGGGGAGAAGCATTTCCCAGCATTTTCTGAGCAGCCCAGCTGGAGAAAACCCCACAGTTTGCAGTCGACACTGGTGGCCCCGTGGCCCCAGCGCTAGGCCGTGTGTCGGGCTTTGGCTCCATCTGGAGCTAGTCAAGGGCATGTGAACACACCGAGTTGGCAACAATCTTCCCCCAGGACCAGCTCAGAGCTCCCACTAATTAGCACCTGAGTTGTAATTAGCGGTTCATATGAGGAACACCAGCCTGCAGCCCATCAATCTGTCTGTTTGGGCAGGGGCTGGGTGGTTAATGCACCCCCCTGGTTTGCACCTCAGTCGATGTCTGGCTGAATTTAGCTACCAAAACCAGCAGTGATGGGGTGAACTGGTCAAGAGGTGCTGCTTGGCCCCTGTACGGGCTGAGCAGCCAGGGATGGCTCTCAAAACATGAGCTCTGTAGAATCATGGAACCGTTCTGGTCGGAAAAGACCTTTCAAAACATCGAGTCCAATCATTCCCCAGCCCTGCCAGGGCACCACTAAACCATATCCTTCAGCACCACATCTCCACACCTTGGAAATCCCTCCAGGGATCAGGGGGATTCCAGCCCTGCCCTGGGCAGCCTGGGACAGGCCTGGACAACCCCAAAGGGCAAGAAATTGTTCCCCAGCTCCAACTTAAACCTCTCCTGGGGCAACGTGAGGCTGTTTCCTCTTGTCCTGGTGCTTGTTCCTTGGGAGCAGAGCCCAACCCTCCCTGGCTCCAAGCTCCTGAATTTCAGAGAGTTGTGGAGAGCCAGAAGGTCTCCCCTGAGCCTCCTTTGCTCCAGGCTGGATAAGCCCGGCTCCCTCAGCCGCTCCTCACCAGACTTGTGCTCTAGACCCTTCCCCAGCTTTGTAGCTTTTCTTTGCACACAGGGAGGGTGTTGGAGCAGTTGCCACTAGATGTCAGCTGAACACAGCCCCAACAAGCCAGAGCCATGTCGGGACATGCCCGATAGCCGCACGCTGGGGTTGTCCCCTGGTCAGCAGGAGTCACATCGCGGTGGTGGGAAGCCAAGGTCCATGGGGACCCCACTGGGTCCCTCCTACTGGGGATTGGTGCTACTGAACTGGGCTTGTAATAGGAAAAATTTGGGGAAAAATGTGAACTCTCAGCCCTCCTGCTGACAACGCAAAGGGGAACAAGACCAGCAACTCCCCTCAACCCTTCCCTTGACCAAGGTGCTCCGGGCAGGTTTGTCCCTTCTAAGCACAGCAAGCAGGACATTTGAGATGGGTCACAACCAGCCACCATCTTTCCTGCTACTTTCCTGTTGCAGCCCCAGTTGCCAATAACATTGTTTAACCAACTTAAAAAGAAAATACAAACAAATAATAAGAATTGTCCCCTCTTCTTGCACCGTGCCCTGAGTGATGCCGGGTCCCTGTCCCCGCACGGAGCTGTGAGGAGCCTGCCCCTGGGAAGGGAGAGGGGTGGCACCGGAGATTTGGGAGCCCTGGTTCCATGTCATCCAGACAAAACCCCTTTTCACATCGATGCAGTTGCTGTTCTCCACCACAGCATCCCCACCGCCCTGTACTTCTCCGGGATCTCGGTGCGACCACATTGCGAGCAGTAAGCTCCGCCCAGGCTATTATCTATCCTCCTTCTCGTGTTCGCTTGGACCTTCCCCAGTTTCTTGTCTCGCATCTCCCTGCCACCCTCCCAGAGCACCAAGGCGATGGGCATCCCGCAAGCCCGGACAGTCCCCTCCGCACCTCCACCTGGCAACCTCAGCTATGTCGTCAGCTTTGGATCCAAAATGTCTCACTTCGTGTTCACTTGTGCTAAGCTCCTCCATCTGGTTTCATACTCTCCCCATGATGCTTTCTGAGGCATTAGCAGTAGATCCAATGTTAGTGCCATCAGCAGATTTCCAGGACTCAAGTTCCTCCTGAACATCTTTAACCCCAAGCTGCGTGCTTTGACCCTTGCACCACCCTTCTGGTGCAGTGGATCCCTCCGGCATTAGCAGTAACCCCACAGCCCGACCCAAAAGAGGCCAAACCCCTACTTGGACCTTCCAGCTTACACTGGGAAACACCAGGTTGAAAAGCCCCAAGTTTGGCCCATGCCACACATTGTGGAAAAGCTAAAAGTAACCAACCCCAGCATCATTCCACAGCAAGACTGGGCAGCCCTGGTTTTGAGGCTGAAGCCCTTCCACCTGCCTTTCTTACCTTGGTGTCTTCGGTGTCAGACTGGGTGCTCGTCTCCTCGTAGAGGTCAGACTCCTCCGAGGCGATGGGGACTTGCACCGTCAGGTTGGGGTTGTTAATGAAATTCATGTGGTCCAGTTCGTCCATAAAAAAATGCTCTTTGCCAGTGACTCCGTCCAGGTACTCCGACTTGGTCTCCTGGCCACTGTCCACATGGTTTAGCACAGAGTTGTCCCTCTTATTGGGCTCTTGTTCTTCCTCGGGGGCCACCTTCTTCCCCTTCCACAGCCTGCGGAGCAGCATGAGGAGAGAGGTCTTTACAAAGTCGATCCCCCTGGTGATCCTGCCAATAGCGATCTGCAAATTGTTCATCTCTCCGTCATCGTCAGATGCCGCCAGGCTATCGGCGCTGAAGGAGCTCAGCAGCAAAGCTAAGAACAGGTTCAGCACCTGGAGGGGACAAAAGCAAATACCAGTGCTGGCGTCGGGCACCACCATCGTCCCCGCAGGCTGGAGCACCAAGGACCACTCACGGCCATGGAGAAGACCCTTATGTTGAGCGTGTCATGGGACTCCCTCCTCCTGTTATCCAGCTCTAGGGACCGCAGAGATGCCAACCCCATCTCCTGGAGGACACGGACACGGTCCAGCTCCTCCTCTGATGCCCTCAGTGTCACCACAGCCGCCTGGGTCCTGCTGATCCCTGCCTTTGCTCTCTTGGAGCTCTTGGCCTGGCTGGTTCCCATGTGGGACACCCCAAGCCTGTGCTGCTTCTCCCCACCACCCACAGGGAGGCAACTCAGCTCTGTTCCTTCTCCTCCCAGGGATAAACCTGCTTATTGTCCTCCCAGCTGCAACCCTTCCTCTCCTCTTCGCTGGCTCTGGTAGCTGAAGTGTCCAGCATGCTCCTGAGGGCCTCCAACACCCTGGAGCCATGTAGGAGCTGGAGCCACAACTATAACCTCATCCCTTTCTACCAGAGACTGCCCTGCTCCATGGCAAGGGCCATCTCACCTCAGCTCAAGTTGGCTCATGGGATGCAAACACTCTCTAGATTTCCAGGTCTGAGCTCTCTCCTGCTTTCCCGAGATCCCTCCTACTTCACCGTGCCCAAAAAGTGACTGGATCCCACCACAGCCTCTCCTGGCACGGATGGTGGACTCGCTGCACGCCAGAAACCTGGAGCAGCTCCTGAGGAGGGGAGCGGGAAAGGCTCTCGCCGGCCTACGGGAGCATGGGCAGCACTCAAGACGCGCTCTCGCTACGCGGGACGGCCGGGGGGGCCGAGCCCACAGCTGTTGGTGTTTGTGCCTTTTTGTGCCAGCAGCGCATCTGAGACGGGAATGAGCTGCTATTCAAGGTCACTGCTGTTTTCACATGGCTCATACCGTCCGACTTAAGCCGCGTCTTTAAATAAATCCCTCCCAGCCCACCAGTTTAATACTTATGTTAAGTACCAATTACCGCTAATGGTTGCCGCTGGCTCTGGCTTTTTTGGACACGAGTCCGTTACCTTGTCACCCGACGGACTTCCTCCCTTTCCCCTTAATAACCCCAAAGGAAATGCTCAAAGTGTCACCCAGAGGAAAGGACGACTGGCCGTCGCCTTAGTCCTCTGCAGGGGAAGTGGAGAGAAACACACACCTCTCTGCAGCCGCGCTGCTCGGGAGGCGGCCCGGGATGGGCTCCAGGACTCGGAAATACCAAAGACACGGCCAGGAGAGCTTGGCAGGGAGGATGAAGAGGGCAGAGATGGCTCCGTCGGTGGTTGTGAGCCATGTTTCTCTACTTAGCTTTAAATAAGCCCTGGGCAAGAGGTGTAAAACTTGCCCTGAAGCCTGGGGTGCAATCTCAAGGAAGGCTACGCCTCTGGGAGGGCTGGCTCTGACCCCACTAGCTGAAAATTGTGCTGCGCCTGTATTGTCTCCAGGAGAGTCTCCCGGAGGGGTGGATGGGCTGTCTTACTCCATAAAACTGTCTCTGGAAGAGGAAAGGCTCCCAGAGCTGCGATTCCCAGTCTCTAAGCTCCTGCATCCCCTGCAGACCGGCCTGGAGGTGCTCCTGCAGCTTAGGGGCGATTCTTAGTCTGGTTCAGCAGTTCAAGTGAAGGGTTACCCCTTGAAAGGTGGTGGTAGAAGCTGTTGCTGACTTCTGAGTGAGTGCAACCTGGCAGGACATCGGGCTGCTCCCCACCGTGACGTGATGCGTGCACGACTGCCCAGCACCACCCAGCACAGGGGTCACGACACTCCAGGGTGAGGTCTCCGGCCAGCACGACCCTTCACACTGCCATGGGGGCCAGTTCAAAGCCAAGGAAGCCAAGCAGCGCCCAAATCCCGACTTTCTGCCCTCAAAGTAGGACACTCCCAAGCTGCGCTGCCCCTGACCTGGGCTGTGGGGTGGTCCCAGTTTTTCCCTGGGGCTACTTTGCCCCCTCTCGGAGGGCTGTGCCAGCCCGGGGCTGGAGCAGCCGCCTGCCAAGGGGAGAGAGGCGTCAGCAGCTCCCTGAGCAGATAGTTTTTCAAAGCAAATTCCAAAGGGCTTACACAATCCCGGCAAGTAACAGGAGCGATTTCGGCAGCAGGCTGCCCCGCTTCCTTCCCCGGTCTTGCTCCTTAAGAAGGGAGCGCGGGGCCCACGCAGCCTGGAAAACAAGCTTCAAAGCCACCAGCGAGAGGGTGACCAAGTTTAGAAAGGATTTCAGGCTCGCCTGGAACTTGCAGACCTGCAGCGCGGGTAGCGAGCAGCTCGGTTTAGCGGGGAGGGCAACGGGCAGGCAGGGAGGGTGATGGTCACCGGGGGTTCACCAGGACCTGGACGGGCGTTGTGCATGGCTGGGACGCCACCTGGATCCTGGTGAGGATTTAGGATGCTGGGGAGCAGCAAAAACCTTCCAGGAGGGGATCTGCTCCCCAAAGTACCCAGGAGCGGAGGATCGGCCCTGGGGTCAGCTGGATATAAGACTGCCTCCATCCCTCCTTGCAGGAGAGTGGGAAACAGGGAGGAAAGCCTGAAAAAGCCAAATGGAGAAGAAAGAGCAGCTTGAAGATGAGCTCTCCATTGTCCCAGAGTTGCCCCTGCATCTCCCTAAAGCCGTTGTTAAGTTTTCCAGGCCTCAGTTTCCCTTTCTGCTCCTGATCTGGTTTCAGCTGAAGGTCTCTCAGAAATTGCTTCTTACCCTGCTTTAGACAGCACATCCCCACCACGTCTACCAGAGGGAGGTTGAGCCCTTTCCCTGTGCTCCCGTGTAGCCCAAACAAGACCACGTCTACAGGTAGATGGGCTGTGCTGGACAGCACTGGCCAGAGAGCGAGGGGCAGAGGTGTCCCCACCCCACAACACCCTCTGTCCTCACCCCCTACCTTTACCTTTCACTGAGGGTCCACCCCAGCTCCAAGACTCACCACGAGGTTCCCGATGACCATGACCATCATGAAGACGATGAGGCACATGGTCTGGCCGGCCACCTCCATGCAGTCCCACATGGTCTCGATCCACTCCCCGCAGAGGATGCGGAAGACGATGAGGAAGGAGTGGAAGAAGTCGTGCATGTGCCAGCGGGGCAAGGTGCAGTCGACGGAGATCTTGCACACGCACTCGATGTAGCTCTTCCCAAAGAGCTGCATCCCCACCACGGCAAAGATGAAGACGATGATGGCCAGCACCAGCGTGAGGTTCCCCAGGGCGCCCACTGAGTTGCCGATGATCTTGATGAGCATGTTGAGGGTGGGCCAGGACTTGGCCAGCTTGAAAACCCTCAGCTGTGAGGAAGAAGGAGGCGAGGCATTGATTTGCCGGGGCTCTCCTTGCCACAAGGTGTCAGCAAGGCTGTGAAGCTGGGCTTAGACCTTCATGAGGCCGTTTTAGTAAAGCAGGAGGGATCAAACACCCAACTGCATCGCAAAGAACACAGACTCCGACTTTCCTAAATACGTAGCTTAACTGCCAGTGTTATCTTCAACAGGGAACAACTTGGTGTCCACCACAAAGAAGGTTGACCAAGCCATTCTCCACCCATGGTGGCAATTTTGTCCAAATCCTCTCCTCCGCTGCCCAGTAAACCCCATCCCAGTGGCACGTACCAAGCGGAAGGAGCGGAGCACCGAGAGCCCTTGTACGTTGGCCAGGCCCAGCTCCACCAGGCTCAGGGTGACGATGAAGCTGTCGAAGATGTTCCAGCCCTGCTGGAAATACTCGTAGGGGTCCAGAGCAATGAGCTTCAGCACCATCTCCGCTGTGAAGATCCCTGTAAAAACCTGGGGGAAACATCACCCTCTCACTTCGCTTGTAGCCAGTGCTGAGCTTTGCCCTGGGGTGGGGAGCACCTCTCTTGTTTGGTGTATTCCCAAAGCGTTTCATCCCACGAAGTCCAGTCCCAGTTGGGAAACAAGCTCCCCAGCTACTGCCCGGCATGGCTTGTGAAGCCAGGCCGGGAATATTGGTGAGAGATTGCTTCTGGACACAAAGGTGGGTGTTGACAGGTAGAAACAAAACCCACCAGTTTCGTTGGCAAAGGGACCCCCCTCTGAACGCCTGCTGAATCACAGAGATTCCCAGCACTGGGAATTGGGCTGCTGCTGGGATGTTCCTGCCCCTCCCTGAGCCCTGCAAAAGCTGATCTGGCTTTTACTCATCGCCCTTTTCTGGAACTACCTGGGTGCTGTGCATTGTGGTGTTCCTCGGGAGCAGGATCAACATCCGTGATGGAATTTCCCGCTGCGGTGCGTGCAGGGTAGGGGGGCCTGGGGACAAATTTCCCCCTGGATGTGGATCGCAGCGAGACCGGCAGCTGTCAGCTCGGGCACGGGCAGGTGATGGAGGGGGGGAGACTGTGGCTTCTCCTGCTCCCATCCCTCCCTGGCTCTTCCTCATCAAATCCTGGAATCCTAGTGTGGTGGGGGGTTGGAAGGGTCCCCTGGAGGTGATCTGGTGCCACCCTCCTGCTCCAGCAGGGTCACCCAGAGCAGGGGGCCCAGCAGCGCAGGGTCCAAGCGCCTTGGGAATCTCTCCAGACAAGGAGACTCCCCAAGCTCTCTGGGCAGCCTGGGCCAGGCTCCAACCCCCTCCCACCAAAGAAGTTGCTCCTCCCACTCCCAGGGAACCTCCTGGGTTCCAGTTGGTGCCCGCTGCCCCTTGTCCTGGCGCTGGGCACCCCTGAGCAGAGTCTGGCCCCAAACTCATTCCTGCAGGCACTGGGCTCTACCCAGAGCCAGAAAGCCTTGCTGGCCCACAGGAAAAGCTGGAGCCATCTCTCATGACCGTGCTTCGAGCAATGGCCAATTAATCCCCTTGTATTTCCTGACTGAAACCAGAGACAAAGCGGGTATGTGCCCAGTGTCACCCTGCCCGCCCACGGCTCGGGTGCTGGCCAGTGTCACTCCGGCGCCTGTGCCCAGAGAGGACCCGGCAGGTGCTGGAGCAGGGCAAGGTGGCAGGAGAGGAGCCGGAGAGACCTCCCATCCCTTAGCTGCATTTCCCAGAGCTACCAGGGGTCTCCTGGACTTGTCTCACCAGCAAATCACATCGAGGTGGAAGCCTTTTACCCTGAGTTCCAAGCTGGAGCATCCAGCTCGTTGCTAAATACATCCATGAAATCAGGGCAGCCCAGATTTGCAGTGATTTCACTGGGAAAAGGCTCAATTGTGATTATTATTATTTCTGAAATCTTTTTTTTTCATGCTACTAGCACTGTTTCCTCCTGCTCAGGAGGGACCTGTTTACTCCCAGCATCTGAATTGGCCCCTGCTCTTGCCGTACGGCCACCCAGCATCGTGAGGACGCTGCGGTGTCAGCCAGGGCTGGAAGCAGCTCGTTCCTGACCCTGGGTTGCAATGGAGAAGATGGCTCAGGACAGTTCTGCAAGGCCATGGCCTTGCTGGCATTGCCGAGATGGCACCAAGCAAGACAGGAGCTGCAGCAGAAGGGGAGCAGGAGATGATGGATCCCACCCTCATATCACCTCCCTTGATGTGAGCCATCCTAGAGCCCAACCCATCACAGGGATGCTGGGACCAGACCCCTGCAGCACATTCTCAACAGCTGGGATGTGTTTCCAGGTTGGGGGGGTGACACGATGGCGGCAGAGGGGACCTGCCCCACCATCACGGTGGTTTGCTGCTGTGGCTCTGAATGGGGAAGAATGGGATGCCCAGAGCTGCCTACCAGGTTCCCCACGGTCAGCACGTTCTCAAACTCCTCCGTCATGGGATAATGCTCCATGGCCATGAAGAGCGTGTTGAGCACAATGCAGATGGTGATGCCCAGGTCCACGAAGGGGTCCATCACCACCAGCTTGACAAACTTTTTCAGCTTAACCCACGGAGGACAACAATTCCAGACCAGGAACGTGTGGGCAAATTTGTACCACCAGGGCGGGCACTTCTGATGAGCTTCCTCCAGCTCTGAGGGCAGGAGAGAAAAACTGACATCAGTGTAGGTTTAACCTGATCTCCCCTGGGTGGGGCAAGTGCTAACCCACTAGAAAAGACCTCTCCTGAGGTCCTGAACCATCTAAGAGTTTAATATGGGGGCTAAAAGGAGTAGCCCTCCCATGCTCAGGCCCAGTGGCGTTGCTGACCTTGCCCTCCAGAGCAGAGAGGGAAAGAAAGGCAGAGCAGTCAGAGCACCATGGGTCCAATCCTGCTCTCGGAACCTAGGCAGGATTTGAGGTGTCCCTGCCATGCTGAGATTGCAGGAACATCCAACATCTGGAGTGGCCAAAGGGTTTGGTGCCCGTTCTCAGGGAGGACAGAGCTGAGAAGCCTGTTAGGGCTGAGTCTGTGGTGCTTTTTGGTGAAGCTGAGACAGCAGCTCTTGAGGAGCCACTCGACAGCTCTCAGTTGACTCTGGAGATTGCCACAATCAATCTGAATCCCATTTATCTGCAGGAGATAGTGCATGATTGCCTCCAGGCACCATCCTAACGAGGTGGGGTGAAAAACCTCGCTTGAGCATCCCTGCAGCGCACTGACCTTGTACGGACACCCCAGGTCTAGAGTCATCCCTCGCATGAGGGTGGAGATGTGGGACAGCCACTGTCATTGGCGTGTGCTGAGCACCCCAAGCCCACCAACGCCCAACCAGCCGGCACACAGAGCCCTCATCCAGAATGGGGAAGAACGTACCTTCCACAGCGTTGGAGATGACACTGATGGCACTGCCCACTCTCTTCTCGAGGCCCGGTCCATCTTGGTTGCCCACACTCAAGTGGTTGTGGTCTGATTTCTCCGACTCGTAGGTTGGATTGAACTAGAAAGAGAGGAGGCCACAGAGGATGAACATGGAGCACTGCAGATTATTGAAGGCACTTAGAGATAGAGCAGGCAGGGGAAAGGGCAGGGTCTGGAGAGACCTTGAGGAACAACTTGGGAACAGAAGGGCTCATAGGATCTGACCCACAACAAGCTGGGCACGAGCCTGTCCCTCCAGAGTGGTTTATGGGGACGGGCACCCTCAGGGGACGGCAGAGACAGCGCCGAGCACGTACGTCGATCACCGTCGCAGATCTCTCCAGCTTGATCTTGGGGACCACCTGCCCGTTGCAGTCCTTTGCCTTCTCCTGGTCACTGTTCGGGTCCGAGTCACGCTCCTTCTCGGCCACGCTGCCCGGCAGGGAACCGCTGCTGGATCGTCGCTCCTGCAACTGCAGCAACACCCGCCCCGTCCCCATCACCGTGTGCCCGCAGCCGTCCGGAGCTTCCCGCAGCCGCTGCAGGGCACCAGGCTGTGGAGGGCGGGGGGGGGGAATTGAAGCCCCAGGACCATCCTGGGCAGGACTTTGTGACTCCAGAGTCTGCAGCTGCAGGACCTGGGCGGCAAACTCGGAGCAACAACGAGGGATAACAATTTGCAGCAGCTAAACGAAAGGTTTCCCCGTCTCTTGCACGTGCCACCGTACAAAGCTCTCTACACGGGCAGTCTCAGATCTGTCCAAATTTGGTCAGGGTGAATAATCCTTAAGGACAAGACCAGGCAAACCTGTCTTGCAGGAAACAATAAACTTTAAACTCTGCTTTCCTCCCAAGCAGGAAAAAAAGCAAAATATCCAAGGGTCTGGCTGAAATGCAATTTCAAGTCCAAGATTTTCGGACTTGTGCTAAATTTGTGAATGTCTGGGTGAAGATTTAAGTTGATTTTTTTTTTCCAAACGTTGTTTTATTAGGTTTTCATTTGCACAGGTAATTATTTTTTGATTTTTTTTTTCCTCGCTTTCCCACAGTGGTATTACTGTTTGAGGTTCACTGCACTGGTAGCACTGAGGAGGCCACAGCAGAGTGAGACCCTCTCTGTTCCCACAGCACATCCCTGAGACACAACACGCTTTCCCGGCTCAGTTGCTGGACATTAACTGGACCGACCCACCCACCTATTTCTTGTAGGCACGTTGTCCTCTCTCTGCGCCCTCCATTTCTCAAGGTGATGCTAAAGGAGCGTTAACCAAAGCCATTAATCAACTCTCTGGTTCATTTGTTCTGGGAACTGGCCACAGCACCAGCTTTATGCCCAGCTCTGGAGTCCCCATCCCTCGGGCAGGGCTTGCGTAGACTCCTGCCAAGACCAGCAGCCAGATAAGAACAAACCACTTCCTCGCAGGATGTTGTGGCTTGGCACGGATAATCACCGAGAGATCAAGGCTCTAAAGAGAGGAAAATGTTTTATGTCTCTCTCTACACGCAAGGGAAGCTGGTCTTTTGCCCAGATGAGCAGTTGGATTTGCAGGGATGTCCCCTGCGGACGTGGCTGAGAGACCGAAATGATGATTAGAGATGGAAAATGGCTGGGCTGCAGTATCAGACATCACAAAAGCTTTTGTCCATGTTTTTATAGATGTATTGTCCTGAAAAGAGACTCCCAAGGACCGGAAAGGGGCTGAAGTAACACCCTGAGACTGCAGTGGAGCAGAAGCCTCTTATCTGCACTGTGCTTTTGCCGAGAAAGGTTGGACCAGGTAATCCCTGAGGTCCCTTCTAACTTGGTAATCAGAGAGTCACAGAGTAGTTTGGGTTGGAAGGGACCTTTAAAGCTCATCTCATCCAATTCCCCCTGCAGGGAGCAGGGACATCTGCAACCAGAGCAGGTTGCTCAGAGTCCTGTTCAACATCCCCTGGAACGGTGCCAGGGATGGGGTAGCGACCACCTCTGGAGGCAACTGAGGCCAGGCTCTCACCACCCTCAGCTTAAAACAAACCTCTCCCTTCTCTCCAGTCTAAATCTCCCTCTTTCAGTTTAAACCCACCACTCTTTGTCCTGTCCCAACAGGCCCTGCTCCAAAGTCTGGCCCCAGCTTTCTGACAGGCCCCTGGAAGCCCCGAAAGGCCCCCAGAAGGTCTCCGTGGAGCCCTCTCTTCTCCAGGCTGCACAAGCCCAACTCTCCCAGCCTGGCCTCCCAGCAGAGGGTTCCAGCCCTCCCAGCATCGCTGGGGCTCCTCTGGCCCCGCTCCAACAGCTCCTTGTCTCTCCTGGGCTGAGGACTCCCAAGCTGGAGCCAGCCCTGCGCTTGTCTTGACCCCAGCTCGTTTGGCTGCAAACTCTGCAGCAGCTGCACATCTGCTCGAGCTCTGGGGAGCATCGGTGAAGCCAGACCCCAGCAACTCCTTCCAGGACCCCCAGGCCTCTCTTGAGCAAGACACTGGGTCTTTCAAGCCCTCTCTTCTGTTTCCAGCCCTGGCCAAAAGCAAATATTTTGCTGACGCCTTTCTCTGTGCTGCCCTATCTTCCTCGCGTGCTTTTGTCCCCTGATGGTGATCAGCCCGGGCAGGCTCCCTGCCACGTTTCCGGCCCTTGATGTGCTGCAGGAAGAGAAATTGTTAGTTCTGGTGCCTTTTATGTCTTGTTTCTCACCTCCTCCTTTCAGGCAACATCTTACCTCTGTGTGGCACCTCTCTGCTGCCTCCCAGCGCAACCTGTGCCGGTTTTTGGATGTGGAATTTTAATCTTTTCAGCGTTTTTTTTTTGTTTTTTTTTTTTCCCCCAGCCAGGCCAGTATCTCAAATTTTGGATTCAGCTGTGACCCCTAAAATAGTTATTCAATTATTATCTTTGCTTATTATGGGGCTTATTCTTGGATTTGACACGGAGGCACCACCACACTTGCCACTTCCTCCCCTTTTCTCCCCCTATTCCTAAGGTTCCCTGTTTTATCCTCCACACTTTCCACCAACCAGCCTCTCCTGCTCCTCTTGATGCTTCTTCAGCTGCTCCATGAGCTGCTGAAATTCCTCCTCCTTCTGCTGCTCCTCCAGCATCGTGGCATCGTTTTGTTCTGCGTAAGCCATGGCCACCACCGCCAGGATGAGGTTGATGAGGTAGAAGGACCCAAGAAAGATAACCACCACAAAGAAGATCATGTACGTCTTCCCCGCCGCACGCAGCGTCTGGGGAAAGAGAAGGCACCAGCTGTCACCTCACCTCGGCACGATGTCGCTTTGGTGATGCTTCCAGTGAAAGGCCTTGCACCAGGGCACCCTCCCATTTGTGGCAGGAGCACAGTAATTTGCTCCCATTTTCCCCAGGGGTCGGTCATTGCCCGGTTGACCTTTCTGCAGTCCATGGCACGGGGTCAGGACTCGTGTGAAACCGCCAGAAGTCTGGGGCAAGCCCAGCCAGGCTGCTCTGTGCTGCCTGGTGGCCCAAGGGCTGCAAAAACGTGTGGAGATGGGACCAATATTTCACCAGAGACTCATGCTGTGATAAGGGTTGACATCTCTCAGCCCCCAACTTCTTGGGTCTCACCCTTGGGCCAAGAGTGGTCCTTTCCTAACTCCAGATCTAGGTACAACCATTTCGAGAGGACAAGTGTAACCTTTAGACACGGACTTGCTTTTATCTCAACTGTCTCTTGAACTCAGAGTCAGCTGAGGTTTCATGGTGTCAACAACATCTGAGGGTTTGCCCTGGAAAAGGCACTGCGCTGCTCAGGCTGGGCAACTGGACAGGACACCAAGCCCCATCTCTGCTGGTCCTGGTTAGATCCACAAGCCACAGGACAAGGTCCCACAAGTTTCCAGTCAAGTGACTTTTTACCTCCTAGACAAGAGGCAACCTCAAAACGAGAGGAATGTTTCCAGAAGTTAAAAAATAACTTGGTGCCTACCAGCTGGAAGAGGTTCTCCCAGTAGTCCTGCGTCATGAGGCGGAAGAGGGCCAGGAAAGCCCAGCTGAAGGTGTCGTAGCTGGTGTATCCGTAGTTCGGGTTCCTCCCCGCCTTCATGCACTGGTATCCTTCAGGGCACTTCCTACCAAAGGAGCCGCGGGGGCAGCCGGCATGAGCCCAGGCACTGCCCCTCCTGCACCCACCACAAAATGTTCCATCCCTGGAGAGGCTGAGATGCTTCACCAGATCCCCCCCCACTCCAGGCGGATACTGTTGGGATGCCCGGACTGAAACCACCTTCCTCAAAGCAGATAGAGTCGGGATTCCCAGATTATTCACCTGCAGAGCCATGTTCCCAGCCCCAATCCCATCCCAAGTACTCAATGGTCTCTCAAGCTGCTCTGGCTGCCTCATCCCACCCCCACAGAGCCGGAGAGGACCTCGGCCACCAGCGGGAGCTGCACTCACCCAGCATCACTGCTGTTCCCACAGAGCAGGGCGTCGAGCGCTCCCTCCAGAAAGTAGAAATTGGCTTCACAGTTGGGGAAAGAGCAAAACATTAAAGAACAAACAAAAACCAACCAAAAAAACCCCAAATATTGATTTTCAAATTGTTGGCAGCTCCTCCTATCACAGAGATTCCCTGAATCCCGGCGTTGGGCACTGGGTTATCTACTCTCTGCTGACTTTGCTGTTTGTGTTGAACCACTTGGCACCAGCTCAGAGAGCTCATGACACAGAATCATGGAATTGTTTAGTTTGGAAAAGACCTTTTAGATCATTGAGTCCAACTGTTCCCCCAGCACTGCCGGGGGGGGAAAAAACCGCTGACCCCTGTCCCTCAGCACCACAGCTCCAGGGCTTGGAAACCCCTCCAGGGATCTTGGGGACTCCAGCCCTGCCCTGGGCAGCCTGGGACAGGCCTGGACAACCCCAAAGGGCAAGAAATTGCTCCTCAGCTCCAACTTAAACCCACCCTGGGGCAACTTGAGGCTGCTTCCTCTTATCCTGTCACTTGTTCCTTGGGAAAAGAGACTGACACCACCACATTGTTTCATTGACTCAGCCAGATGGCTCCTAAGCCCATAAAGAGCTCTGGAAACTGCCAGGACAGCCAGTGTCAGGTCTCCTGGGAAGGTGAGTTAATATGTCAAAGGACCAGGTCTGGTCTGTTTTGCTGGGAAAACATAGAAAATTGTAGAGCATTGCAGGGGAGCAGGGAGCATGGGGGACTGCAGGGATCCCAAAAAACCCTGGGGAATGTATCTGCTACTGTTCCATGGTCATCGCCTTCCTCCCGTTGCTCCCACCCCTATCAGCCCCTACGTGGTGGGTAAACCCACCCTGCTCACAGACCAGGAGTCCTTAAAGCTCCTCCTTACAGCTTGGGCACAGACTCAGAGCCACAGGAGCTGCCAAGTGGCGCTATCACAGGTCCCCAGAGACACCTACATGAGCTCCTGGAGACACCCACCCCAGGGCATTACAGAAGGCAGCTGAATCCCATGCAGGTCATCACCTGGCACAGCCCTTCCAGAAGCCACACTGGGATGTCTGGAGCTTCCTCAAAGCATCCCCAGCTCTGCCTGGCTTCTTGCCACCAGGCTTTTATTTAACCTACGAGGAGACGTCCCGCTTGCGAAACTCCGGGCGACGTGTTTTTGGCCCGGCCCCAGGAGCTGTTGCGCTGAACGCACGGCCGCAGGGCGCTGCTGCTATTGGTGCTGCGTTCCCTAGAACCTGTCTATCGAATTTGTACCCCTACCAAGAAGCCTTCCTGTCTTTAGTGCCAGAGCTACTGCACGGCTGGGCCAAGCAGCTCAGCCGAGATGGAACCCAACCTTCTGCTGAGCTCTGCCTGGCACTCTAAATGATAGAATCACAGAATCATAGAATCATAGAACCATAGAGTCACCGAATCACCAAATCATAGAATCATCTAGGTTGGAAAAGACCTATAAGATCGTCAGGTCCAACCTTTAACCCTACTCTTATCACCCCTAAACCAAATCCCTCAGNTGACCGAGTCCGTCCAAGTCCCTCTGTAAGGCCTCCCCACCCTCAAGCAGATCAACGCTCCCACCCACCTTGGTGTGGTCTGCAAACTTACTGAGGGTGCATTCTGCCTCCTCATCAAGGTCATTGATAAAGATGTTAAACAGAAGCAGTCCTGACACTGACCCCTGAGGAACTCCACTTGTGACCAGCCGCCAGCTGGATTTAGCAAAACATCCCTGTGGAGCAACCTGCCACTGTGCAGCTCTGTCAGGCAGATCTGAGATTCTTCATGTTTTCATAGAGTTTAGGCAACCCAAACCAAAGAATAAACCAAAAAACCCACCACACTTCTTTGGACCAAACTTGTTTCCAACTTGTTTCACTGCTATGATGCAGCAGTGAAAGAGGGTGAGAAAGGTCATTCCTGTATCCTCTCCTTTGGTTCTTCACCCAAAGTCCCATCTGCTCCTGGAGGGTTTGTTCTCCCTGCTGTGACCAGCCAGGTGAAGCAACTGTTCACCAGTGCCCACTCCAATGAGGAGATTATGCCCTCAGCAGCAAGTGGGAGAGCTGGAGACACTGGTTTGTACAGACCTTCCCAGGGTGAAACCTTTCTGGAGGAGTTGAGCTTGCCCTGGTGGCCGCATTTTCCCATCTGTCCACCCTGTGATTGTGCACAACCCCTGCTTCACCCTCCAGCCACATCTCTCTGCAGAGCACCTTGGCAGCTAGATCCACGTGAGCAAACCAGCCTGGTCTGATGGGGAGGAAGAACAAGGAAACTGAGGAGCAAACCAGGGCGATGGGTCAATGGAGAAGGAGATGCAGGAGCGTTTACCTTCATCGTTGATGTAGGCCTCGAAATCAAAGGTGCTGAAGTTGCCGGTGAAGTTGCCGGTGAAGTTGCCGATGATGCCGTCAGTGAAGTTACTGATGACGCCGTCAGTGAAGTTGCTGTAGAACGTTGTGTTGGCCAACGTGTCATTGTCCAGCCCCAAGTCCTCCAGGAAGGTGTCATTGAGCGGGGGCCACCGCACGCACTTCTGCCGGAGGTTCCCCATGAACAGCTGGAGACCGATGAGGGCGAACACGCTCAGGCAGAAGACGGTGAGGATCATGACATCTGAGAGCTTCTTCACTGACTGGATCAGAGCCCCAACGATTGTCTTCAGCCCTGGGGGGAGGTGTCAGTACTGAGCTAATCGTGGAGAACGTGCTATGGCGTTCCCAAAAAGTGCTGCATCTGATGGAGACATCACTAGGTTTACCTTGTATGCTCAGACCTCCAGCTCGGTGCTCCACGTTGCAATTCCACCTGCCCCTCTGTCCCTGTACATTGCTGGGCAGCATAAACCCTTCCCCTAAAACTGTCACCCTTGGACCAGCACCAGCCAAACCTCCCCATGCCGACCTCAACCTGTGTATCACAACTTGAAGCCCATCGTAGCCTGGTAGCCATCTATTCCTTTTGGCTTTATGTTTTCGCCGAATACCCCAATCTGGCCTTTTTTTTTTTGCCCAAACCACTAGAGTAGACCACTTTGCTGTGGCACATGGAAAAGCTATTTGCTAGCCCAGCTGGAAGATGCTGAGCTCTGTTCTCAGCTTCAGAAAAGCCTCCGTGTTCCGATATCCCCCTGTGCCGCTGTCCCATGGGTGGTCAGGAGCCCAGCTGGACCTCCAGCCTCTCCAAGCCGAAGAAACCTCAATGTGTCTGAGTGACCGTGACGAAGCAACATCTGCTTTAAGCGTCAGGATTAACTCACTTCTCTCCCCCCAGCATCACCTTTCGCTCCGTAGAGGAGGCCCTCCCACAAATTTTGACATGGAGGATCCCGTTCCCGTCACCCGAGGTCTACGTGGATGATGGGTGATGCTGGGACATCTTGACGTTGATCGTAAAAGCGGCTCTGAGCACAGAGCTCCCTCACATGGAGCAATTCTCCGAAGGGCCGTGATTTTTAGCCCTGTCGTGGTGCCAGCTCCCCCCCTCCCCAAACCATTTCGGTAATACCCTGTTCTCCAAGGGCTTGTCTATGTTGGGAAGCAGCTGAGGACAGCCTTTTAAAAACAGTTTCCTCTTGCAACTGCTATTTCTGCAGAGCCTCTTGGGGGCACGTAATTCCAGAAAGCAGCAGCCGCTTACGTTTTGCTAAATGCAATTTTTAGCTTCTTTGGTGGAGGAAAGAAAACATTCAAATGTGAATCCGAAAGATCTCTGAAAACTACAGGGCCACGAGAATTTATTCACCGCAAGAAACGATCATTTCCAGTTCGATCTCACACTTCTTCAAGGGGTCTGACCCACCACTTGCACATGAGCTCGCACGAGGTGGTACCAAAGCAAGGGATGGAAATGATGTCAAATTTGGGAAAGAGTCACCAGAGGTATTTGATAACGTGCTCCTAACACCACAGGCTGGATGTTTGGGTGATATTAAAACCTCTGTGTGTCTCTTGCACTAATACCCATCCAATATCTCAACCCCAGCACCAGAGCAGGCGGCGGTGGGGACAAAATTGAGTTTATGGCTCCAAGGACCACGCAAAACGCATCGGTTAATAAAGCCCAAAACCACAAGGTGAGCACAAACTCACTTAAGGCATCGCCAAGGGTCCCTAAAAACATCACGTCCGGCTCATTAGAGGCTTTCAGTGGCCAAACAACCAAGTGAGCACAGCTCATTTAAAGATGTAAAAGCAGTAGGACCTGGTCCAAAAGTTGAATGATGTGGAAAATGATTTCTGAGGATTAAATGCCTTATTTCCTCCGTTTTCTCTTAGAGCTGCCAACAGAACAAGGAATTGCTGTGAACCGTGGGACAACCTGAGCTCAAGGAAGGGGAAGATATGGAGAGGAGACCCCGTCTTTAAGTCCTACCTGGTATCACGGTGATGGTTTTCAAGGCGCGGAGGACGCGGAAGGTCCTGAGAGCGGAGATGTTCCCCAGGTCCACGAACTCGGTAATATAGCTGCAGGACAAGAGAGGAAAGAGCTGCAAGGGCTCTACCAGGTGTCCACCCCCCTGTTTTTAAGTCCTCCTCCCAAAATTTCCCCCCTGGGTGCAACCTCCAAACTCACGCCATGGAGATGACCATGAAGTCCAGCCAGTTCCACGGGTCGCGCAGGAATGTGAAGTTGTCGATGCAGAAGCCTCTCGACAGTACCTTGATGAGGGACTCAAAGGTGTATATCCCAGTGAAAGCATATCTGAAATGGGATCAGCCACTCAGGGGATGCTCACCTGGCTCCAAGGACCAGCTCAGGATGAGGTTTTGTCCACCTCTGCCAGCAGGACCATCTTGAGGAGCTGGATATGGAAGCTCACGGTCATGGGCTGCTGGGCTCTTGGGGAGCTTCAGCACTGAGGGAGGTTTTCACCCAAGTTGGGATATCTTGAGGTACCAATTCATTTGGTGACTACTCTGCAACACCTCTGATTCCTGCTGGTGTCCCAACACCACCATGACCCCTGCAAAAACCTGCTGAGATCTGATTGTGGAGAATCACAGGAGAAACCGCTGGATTTTCCCCTTCTCACTTGGGACTAGTTGTACACGCTCCTTGGACAAGTGGATCTTCGCAGCCTCTCCAGACTGTCACTGCTGACCTGACCCAACCCAACCTACTCTGCAGTGGTGTCCTGTCACAAGGACCCCGCCAGATTTTGGGCGACTCTGAAACACTCCCAGTGTTTGCAACGCATAATGCAGAGCGTGGACATCCCTTCTGAGATCAAGAGGGTCACCAGCATCTGCCAGTGACATCTCTCCTCTGAAAGGTGCCTGGATCTCAACACCCCTCTCTCAGCCTTGGTCCTATCTCTCCTGAGAATGGCCAAGCTGGGATGGTCCCCAAGTGTGGGGGAGGTAACGGAAGGCAGGGACTTACTCCACCATCTTGGACCACGCCGGGGGGTTGCTCAGCGTCATAAACACGCAGTTGGTTAAAATTGTGATCATGATGAACATGCTGAATAATTTAAAACTTGGTCAAGGAGAAAAGCTGTGGCTGCTGCCTGGATTGTCCCCTTCACGCAGTTATGAAGCCAAGCACCCTGCTCCTCTCGTCCTGGCTCCCACCTCGGTCCCACATCCTGACCTGCTCCTCCTGCAGATCTCTCCTGGCTCAGTCCTGTGCTCACACTTTCCCCGTAGTCCTCCTGCTCCTGTGCATGGTCTGGCTCCTGACTCCCCTCCCTTCCTCTCCTCTCTCCATCTCCATGGTGTTGGCTCTGCCTCCCTTCCTGTCCCCTGTGCTCCTTTCTCTCCATCACCCCAGGATACAGCTTTCCCCACTTGTCTGATCCTTCTGCCACAAACACTCCCACTTTTTCCTCCCACCTCCTGGCCACCAAGACCTGCTGTCACCAGAGCTCAGCTGGGATTACTTATGACCCATCCTAGTGCCCCTCTTGGGACTCTTGGTGTCCTTCCTATCCTTCTGTCTCTGCTTGTCTGCATCCCCAGAACTGCCCAAGCTGCCTCCTTCCTTGTACCCCAGTGTCCTGATTCCACTGCCTTCCCTAAGCTAAAGCACCCTTTGAGCTCCTCAATTCACCCACTTCCCAGACGGGACACTATCTCCTGACCTGGAAACATTTTCCTTCCTTTCCAAGCCTCTCCAGATCTCAGAGACTTTGAACCTCTTCCTAGGAAGCTCCACCACCGAGGTTTCTTCCCTTCTCCAAGCAAACCGATTCCTCCCTTCTCCAACCAAGACTGAGTGAGCTCTTGGTACCACCAAGGTGCCCAAAACCTTCAAGCATCCACTCCTTGGGAAGGAACCAGAGCACTGGGATGGGTGGGCAGTGGGTGCTGGCTGTGGTGAGGGCCAGTCCAGAAGATTTCCTCACCACACCATCATGAAACACTTCTCTCAGCCCTCTCCCAAGGTTGTGTGCTCTTTGAGCATTGGTGTTTGACCTGGCAACGGAGCAGCTTGGCACAGGGCAAGGATATGAATGGATAAGCACTTTGATGGCTCCTCTGCGGATGGGGTGGAAGGGACCCAGCAGGTAGAGGGCAGGAGTCGCTGAGAAGCGGAAGATGGACTTCCCTTTGTTGAGGACTATGAATGTCTGTGGAGAAAAGAGAGGGAGATGAGTTAGCCCTTCTGCACATCCCCGAAACACCCACGGATCAAGTGGTGCCATTAGAGTCAAGGTCTCCACGCACGTTTTGGATTTCCAAAGGCTCGGGACTTTGCCGAGGAAGATGCTCTGCTTTGGAGAAGCATCAACCACAGCAGGCTGGGGCCGAGAACCACCAAGATGGGCTCAGAAGAGACCCTCAGGCATGGTTGAAAGAAGAGGAGGTCCATACTTTGGTCTTTTTCTTGAGACACTCAAGCAATGCCGAGTCCACCCATGGGTTGAGTTCTGCCTCTCACCTTCTTATCTTTGTAGAAAGGGTCCAGGTCCTCCAGGGGAGTCCCGATGAGCTCCGGCGGCGGGTCACCATAGATGAGGGGCAGGTTCTTGCCAGCTTCCAGGTCGCTGCTGGGCTTGATCTCCTCTTCCTCGGGCAGCTCCACTTGCTGACGCTTTATCTTGAGCGCCTCTGCCTCGACGATGCGCTGCTCGATGGCAGCCAGCGAGGCGGGGGTGAAGGGCCGGAGGTTCTCGGGGCCTGGGATGTGCGGCAGGCCGGCCATCCTCTCATTCTGCTTCCGGGACGCCCGCGCCCAGCCTGCTGAGGAGAGGGGAGCTGAGAAGGCAATGCCAGCTGAGGCCATGCTGGGCTATTTTTGCCCAGTCCTTGAAGGCAGATGAAGGCAGGATCTCAGTGGCCTTTTGCAAATGGTTTTTTTTCAGAAATATTGAGCTTGTAAGAAAGATCATTACTTTAGAATAGAATCATAGAATGGCTTGAGTTCGAAAGGACCTTTAAAGCTCATCCCCCCTGCTGAGACCAGGGCCATCTGCAACTAGAGCAGGTTGCTCAGAGCCCCAGCCAACCTCCCCTGCAATGGGGCCAGGGATGGGGCAGCGACCACCTCTCGGGGCAACCTGGGCCAGGCTCTCACCACCCTCAGCGTCCAAAACCTCTCCCTGCTCTCCAGTNTCCCCAATCGTATGTCCATCCACCAGCCATTATGCACAAAACCCTTGCACACAGAACACCCCACGTGCTCCTCCTCCCAGACCCGCACTCAGCCTCCGATCAAAAAGCACCATCAGGTTGGGCACCATATGTGCTGAGCAGTTGGTGTCCCGGGCACCAGCTGGCTCTTGTTAGACGCGCAACTTCACAACCTAGACAGGGCTGCTCGACAAAACCAAATAAAACACAACACCTTTGGCACCAGCGGCACCGCTCCAGCTGTCTCCCCTTTGCAACACGCTGCGAGGCATCAGCAGCTTTCCTCTTGCACTATGTGGGGTGCTCAAAACAAGAGGTTCCTCAGCCAGAGGAGCTCGGTCCTGTGGGATCAGCGGCCATTTCACAGCACCCATCCAGAGGAATCACAAGTACCTGTGGTGCTGGATGCTCCTGAGAGGAAGCGGTGAAAGTCTTATCTGGAGCCCCAAAGCAAGGCGATAATGGCACTTTCTAGCATTACAGAGATCAGGATGAAACCCCAGACAGGAATAGGATGGGCCATTTCCGAGAGATAAGGGTGGCTCCACTGAGCAGCCACCAACAGAACAACAAAAAGGATGGGAGAGAGCAACGTGGGGACCAGACACCAGTGGTTGCACCCCAAGGATCAGGCCGCAGAGGCCTAAGGGAGGATGAAATACCGGGCAAAGGCTTCCTAGACACCACAAAGGTCCTTGCTTTGAGTCATCTTCCCTCAGCTTCACTTGGCTAGCCGTTCAATCCAGAAACACCAACTCGTGTCAGAGCCGAGCCCAACATACAATAACACTCGCTCCGGCTTTTCGAGGATCCTGGGATAGATGCACCTCTGCGCCTCACCCCCCAAAACAAGCGTCCCGCTGCCAAGAGGCGACTCCTCCACGTACCAGAACTTTTTGCGATGCTGCTGAGCGCCTGCCCCTGAAAAAGCTTTAGGATCAATACTCCTCCCAGCCCCACCACGCTGAGAGCTGGAAACCTTCAGCCCTTTGTAATTAAGAACCGGACATTTACAGCTCTGATGGGAAGAGAGACTCTGGGAGCGTCACGGTATCGACACGTTCCTATGGTGATTATAAAACCGAGTGATAAAAGCCACGGCGAAGGGAGGTATCGATTGCCAGCGGCGCAGGATAACTGAGTTTAGAACCCACTGCGGTCCCTCGCTGGCTGAATTGAATCTCGGCGTGCAAAACGGATTTTCTTCTGCCAAGGGCAGGCAATCTGAGGAGCAGCACTACTTTGTGGGGGTGGTACTGGTCACCCCTCGCCACATCCAGCCCCCGAGGATGATCAGGGACCATCCTCAGATGCAGTAGCTCTTGGGCAGAGACCACCTTCATAGAATTGTTTTGGTTGGAAAAGACCTTTTAGATCATCAAGTCCAACTATTCCCCCAGCACTGCCAGGAAACCACTAACCCCTGTCCCTCGGCACCACGTCTCCACGGCTTGGAAACCCCTCCAGAGATGGGGACTCCACCCCTGCCCTGGGCAGCCTGGGCTACTTGGTTCATCACAGCATTTGAACACCCCCACCGTGGCTCCAGCACCAGGGCTTTGGAGCACGTTCAAAATGCAGCTGGTAGAGAGACAGGACCAACTTGTTGCCTTTCGTAACAGGGCAACCTTTAAATAAAAACCAGTCGCAAGAACATCGATTTTTGTATTTAAATCTGTTTTAGAAGGAGATTTTTGACCTGTGGAGTGGAGGTTGGCACTGCTACAACCCAGCTTCTGGCCCAAACTGCTGCAAAATGGAGATTCTGGAGCTGTTACCTCAGAGGGGCCTAGCCCATCTCACCCCAAGCCCCGCTGGACCCCAAAGGCGGCACCTCATCAAAGCAAAAATGGAATTTTTTGTCATCATGTCTCTGTAAGGGGACAGAGCCCAGAGCAGTGGGTCAGTTGAGTCCCACTGTTGCTTCTCCTCATCCAGAGTTGTTCTGGATTTACACCCATTTCACGCTCTACTTGAGCAGCTCTGGAACCTGCCCGTCGCATTCCCTCGGTAGCCGTGGCCTCAAAGCTCAAGCCAAAAGCACAGGGCTGTGTCTGACTCTGTCGCCCCAAGTCCCACCAGGGTGCACTGATGGATGCAGGACCCACAGTATCCACAGGAGCCCGTCCCACCCAATCTCCTGGGAACTCCAAGGACTCTCAGGAGACTGTTGGTTTTGGAGCGAGCCCAGAGGAGGCCACAGAAATGCTCTGAGGGCTGGAACCCTCTGCTGGGAGGCCAGGCTGGGAGAGTTGGGCTTGTGCAGCCTAGAGAAGAGAGGGCTCCGGGGAGACCTTCTGGGGGCCTTTCAGGGCTTCCAGGGGCCTGTCAGAAAGCTGGGGACAGACTTTGGAGCAGGGCCTGTTGGGACAGGACAAAGAATGGTGGGTTTAAACTGAAAGAGGGAGATTTAGACTGGAGAGAAGGGAGAGATTTTTGACACTGAAGGTGGTGAGAGCCTGGCCCAGGTTGTCCCGAGAGGTGGTTGCTGCCCCACCCCTGGCCCCATTCCAGGGGAGGTTGGATGGGACTCTGAGCAACCTGCTCTAGTTGCAGATGGCCCTGCTCCCTGCAGGGGAAATTGGATGAGATGACCTTGAAAGGTCCCTTCCAACCCAAACTACTCTATGATTCTACAGATTGCGCTGGCCATGAGGTTTTGCAGAGCTGTCAGGGCAAGGCTGCGTTACGGGCAGTGCCAGCGCTCTGCAGGGCTCCAGCCTCTTCCACAGCACAACTGCTCTCCAGGGCTGCGGTGCAAGGGGTGCTGCACGGTCCGCATCTCCTTTGGAGCCTCCCGCTGGGTGCTGCCCCTCCAAACCCCCAGCAATGCCCCGTCCCCCTCTCGCTGCGGTCCCAGCGGAGGTGGCTCTGCCTCCAGCTGCCACCAGTGATCACCGCACGGGTCGGGTTTCCGCAGCCCCATGACTCTGCTCATTCCTCCCTCTGCAGAAGAGAGCACAGGAGAGGAGCCGGAGCGAGCGGCACCAGCTTTGCTTTCGGCCCCTGTTTCCTCTTCCTCTCGCCAGGCTGAAGCCATCGTGCCGTGCCACGCTGGCCCGGCTGCCGATGGAGCAGCCCCTGCAGCACCGGGCGCACTGGAAGATGCTGGGGGTCGGCAGCGCTACCCAAGGTTAAGTAGCGGGGTCCTCAAAGGGGATGTTACCCTGGGTGTGGAAATGCTTTGTGGCTTTTTGGGAGCCTTTTGCAGCATCTGGTCCTGCTCTGATTCCTTTATGGCCACCCAGAGTTGACCCCAGGAAGCAGGAGCAGGACTTGAGCCTGTGTCCAGCTCCCACACACTGCAGCTCTGGAGCCATCAGCATCTGGTCAATCGCTGCTTCCCAAAAGAGGAGCCAAGAGTCCAACTCAGGCTCTGCGGGTGGCTCAGCCCAGCACCCTTTTCTCCTCCAGTACACCCAGTACTCACACCAGTGTGTGGGGGTAACGCAGTGTGGGGTAGGCAGCCAGGTCCCACCACCCCAACTGAAGCAGCTCATGCTGGGACCAGCCCCCAGCAATCACTGGGACGGGGTGAGCAGCCCCTCTGCTCCCTGCCTGGCACATCCTGGCAGTTCAGAGCAGCTGCTAAAAATAACTCAGATCAAACTCTTTTCGACTCCGAAAGGTAAGAGTAACATGTGCTGCCTGGGGCACAAGTCACCCCCCTGGGCCTCTGCCCCAGCTCTGATCTGCTGTTTATTGCTGCCTTAAATTGTGGACTTCCAGCTAAGCTGGAAAGCTCCTTTTTTTACTGTGACACACGTGAGCTGTTGCTTTTGGACACACTGTCCATGTCCAATACCATGGACGAGCATCTCTCTCCCCAGTTCAGCATCAGCAATTACCAGCAGGCAGCTGGAAGCAGCTGAGGAGCACGTGGCCTTCACTCTGAGACAAATTCAGTTTCCTCTGATACTTTTGCTACTCTGAGGTTGCAGAAATGAGTCGGCCTCCACAATAACAGCAGTGTTTCGGAAGCTACCAGAGATGCTGTTTCTGTGTGATCAGAGGACAGATGGAAAGGTGGCAGAGTCCTGCCTGAGACTCCTTGGAGAGCCACCCCACTCACATCTGGCACTTCTTCCTTGCACAGAAAATAACCTCCTGTGGGCTGAGGAAGAGGGGGAAGGACTTTTTTGGCAGCTACGTGCAGATGTGTGGCTATGGAGGACACGGAGCGGCCAAAGGCCTCCCATCGTCCTGCTGACCCAGGCTCCAGGGCTGTGCTCCTCCCTTCCCAGAGCATTGCTCCGAGAGCATCTGCAAACCCAGAGTCCCCCAAGCCCTCGGTTAACCCTCGCCTGGTAAGCCCAGAGCCGCACTTGTTGCCCAATCACAGTCAGGGCTGAAGTCACAAAGACAGGTATATGACCAGGGTGTCTCAGGTGAAGAGGTGCTGCTCCTGAGAGCTTGGCTTTACAGACACCCAGAACATGGGGCGTGCACTGGGACCCTCCGAGCGCCTGTGGGGCTGCAGCAAGACCATCAAACATACCTTGAGGAGCTGCCCTTACCCAGCTGCAAGCGTGCCCTCACGATTCATCCTCTTTACAGGAGACACTCTGGAAAGGCCCCAGAAGAGATCGATATGGACACAAACCAGAAAACAACCTAAATAATCATCAGCAGTTGTAAATCAGCTTCCCTCATCAAGAAACAGCAGAGCCAGGTGATGCTCAAGCAAGTTGCTCAGCACAGGGAGAACTCCCTGCAACAAACAGGGATTAGCGTGGAAACAAGGAGCTCCTGTGCCAAAGCCAGCCAGCAGCCAGCTCTGGCAGAGCCCAGACCTGACCCACATGCTTGTAGCTACAAGAAGACAACGCTGGGGGAGATAAGCCAGCACCCAACAGCTCCAGAGCTCTGGAAGCCAGGCCCTGTTGTGCACACAACCCAAACCCAGCACAGCACACAGAAAGCACAACCCTGCACCCCCCTCTCCTTGCTGCCTGCACCCTAAATCCTCCTGGGACACACCACTCCCACCCAAACCAGCACCCAGAGGCTGACTGCACACAGGACAACCCAACCTTCTCCATCCCTCGCTTATTTATCCCCATGAGAACACCCAGGGTGGGGCAGGATGGTGCAACAGGGACCATCTGGGGCCGCAGAGTTTGGGGATGAGTCACAACTCAGAGAAGGGTTCTCACTCACAAGCATCCCAAGTGCTGCTACAAACACCATCCAATCTCCACATGGCAACCATCTCACTCGCTCAGGAGGATCCCTGAGGCTGTGCCATGGGTCTCCCAATCCCATGAAGCCCCCCACAGCAGGTCCCCTCTCCACCCCTGCATGTGTTAAATAGATTTTAAAAACACAAAACCTCACGGGGTAGGAGACCCAGGGCCAGGAGAACATGGATTTGGTTCATGAGCTTTGGAAACCTGGTGTAGTTTCTAGTGCAGTGATAGGAGAAAAGGTGATGGTTTTAACTGGAAAGAGGAGAGAATTAGATTAGAAAGAAGGAAGAAATTCTTCACGACAAAGGTGGTGAGATGCTGGAAAAGGCTGCCCAGGGAGGTTGTGTGTGTTCAGTCACTGGAAGTGTTCAAGACCAGGTTGGACGGGGCTCTGAGCAACCTGCTCTAGTGGGAGGTGTCCCTGCCCATGGCAGGGGGGTTGGAACTGGATGAGCTTTAAGGTCCCTTCCAACTGAAGCCATTCTGTGATTCTATGATTCAGACCCAGCCGAAGGGCAGGGACACTCGGTGTGGTCAGGACAACCCACAGAGGAGCTTGATGGGGATGATCAAACACCAGAGGCCTCGTGCTCTCTGCATTTCCCACCTCTCTACATCCGAACGCTCAGCCCCGCTGACGGGACCGTGGCTGGAAGGAGAAGGAGCAGAGCCAAATCCTGCCACTGCACCCAGCAGGGCAGGGGGACCCCAAACATCTCCAGACTCCGCCGGGTGCAGGTTACACTGCCAGGCCCGTGTGGAGCCATCCGCTGCCGCGGGCGCGTTTCAGCTGCAGGATATTTGTGCTTTTCTAATTTTTCTGGTGATGCTTGAAGTGTAGGGGTGACACGGTGCTTTGCTGTGAAGTCTGATGGTTGCACAGCAAAACCTTCTGGTACGGTCGCGGAGCTGCTACATCTGGAAAAAGTCCCAAGGGGTGTTTATTTTCCCTGAGTTTGGAAAATAAAAAGTGTGAAAATGGGAAAAATCCAATGTGAAATGGCTTTTTTTTTTTTTTTTTCTGCCCACAAGTAGGACACGGGGTGGAGAGATTGGCTTTAAGTCCCGCACCCGGGCGATTTCACAGCGCACCGAGCCGGGCCTGGAGCCGCGTTCGCCCTCTCTGGGTTATACGAATTCCTGGGATAAACACCCTTTGGTTGTGCCAGACAAAATTACCCATTTTATAAACAAGTTTCTGTCCCTTTCTGTAACATGAGAATGTGCTATTTAAGAGCCTGATGCCTGCTCTCCCCAGATATTGTCCTCCCTTGATGCTTTGCTGTAACTGCCTTGCAAAGACCATCTGGAAAGATACAGGAGGCCTCCAAAATTGCCTCCTGCGAACGAACCCCTCTTAGGACGCTGGATCTCCACCACTACGGCTGTTCTGAGCCACCAGAAACTCACTGTGGTTTTAGGCTGCCCTGTTTTCAAGGCGGATGGTGCCAAATTTTCGTGTGAGGAAAATACACCGATAAAAAAATGAGGCGAGAGTCACCACAGTCCTTTTCCCACTCTTTTTTTCAGGTAGCGGTGGGCTCGGAAGACTGAAACAAATTCAATTCTTCATTTTTCCAGCGTGAACATTACAATTCCTGAGTTTTCTAAGCACTCAGCTGGGAATTCCCATGGGCTACGTGGCTCAGACAACAGCCCGGCAAGCACCACTGGCTCCCGTTAGCCACGTGTCCCCCCGTGCCAAGTCCTGTTACCGCCGTGGATTTTGACCCTCCTCGGGGTGTGTTTTGTTCCTCTGCCTGAAGTGCAGCCCAAGCCAACTGCTCCAGCAGGAATGTGGGATGCTTCCAAGGAGCATCCATCACCCCAGAGAGCCGGACGAAGCTCTGCTGCTTGTACTATCAACCAAAAGGGATGATCTGGCTCTTAGAAAACACTGCCAGAGCCAGCCCAGCACTGGTGGATGCCTCTTCCCAAGCAGACTGAGATGCTGCAGCAAGTTCCCACTTTTCAGGTGCTATCCTGGACCCTCAGCTTGGTCCAGCCCACCCAAGGTCACTCATTGCATGTTCCCCACAGGTCACCCATGCCGTGCAGCTGGTGCGGCTGCGTGGGCCAAATGCTTGGGTTGAAACACCCGTTGGATGAGTTCTTTCTTGGGCAGACCAAGAGGAGGTCTCCAAACGCTCTCCAGCTCTTTTCCTGGCAGCAGCCAACCCACCCCCTGCCTTGTGACGCACTCTGGGCCAAGGACACCTGCGAGCCGAGGGCTGTGCCGGCGCTCAGGGGATTTACAAGGAGGAGGAGAAGGGCGTGATGTGCAATCCTGTGTTTCACGGCGGGGTGAAGAAGCACCACCAGTGGGGCCCCGGCCGCCGCGGGTGCTCTGCATGTGCACAAATGGTGCTGATCCTTGGCCCCAGCTCCTTCCAAAGGTGCGGCCGAGCCCGTGCCATCGCTGGCTTCCTTTGGAGAGCCAAATCCTGAACATCGAACACGCTAAAGGGGCACCGGCGACCTCAAATCACTAACCTCCCAAAATTCCTGCCCTGCAGAGGTGCCTCCTCTCCTGCCACCGGCGTCGTAAGGTGCATGAAAATTAATTTCACACAGTTCATGGATTGCTATTGGCCTGAATTTACTGGAACTTGGGGACTTCGGGTTGTCCGCAGCCCTACTAAGGGTACCTCCAAGTGCTGGGAGGCGGGGGTGGTGGACACAGGCTGGAAGCTGTGAAGTCCTCAGATACTCTCTCAGGCCACAGATGGAAATAGGAGGTTGCAACATCCTGCAGCAACGTGCTAACCCCCTCCTGCCTGGAGCCGGGCGATGCAGCTGGGGCAGGGGGTGCCACCCGTCGCCAGCTCCTTTCCATCCCGCTGTCCCCACTGATCCCCAGCGGGGGGATAGCTGGAAAGGGGACACTGGGGTGAGGGGCTGATTTGGTTTATTTTGGGGGTGTTTTGGCAGCAGAGGAGGCTCGAGCAGGTGCGGAAGGGTTAAAGAGGGGACCCTGTGCTTGCCCACTGCCCACTGCCTGCACTCGGGTGTCATCCAAAGCTCCTGCTCCTCCCTGCCAGCAGCTTTCATGTCAGGCTTGGAAAAGATCTGAGCAGTGCTGGGAAAGCAAGGAGGGGACAGCGTGGGGGAAGGGAGGATGGCGTGGGGCTGTAATGACCTGCTAAACCCCCATGGGATCCCCCAGGGTCTGGGGGAGTGATGGGGTGGGCATGGGGGGCAGCAATGCAGCCACCTCCAAGGGTTGCCAGGACAGACATGGCCCCACAAGCTCCCGTAGGGATCACCCGTGAGCAGTGCTGGGAGCAAGTCCCAGACTTGATGTTCCTATGGTATTTGCAGCATCCTGGGGCTGTTGGATGCCTGTTTTCCCACCGCAGCCTCTGTACCCCAATCCCCAGTGCTGGGCACCCTGCAAAGGAGCACAGGGCACCTGCAGCCATCGCAGCCCTCCTCGTGCCCAGCTCCGGGCGCTGAGCCCTACTCCTCCACTCACACCCCCCGGGCCCCGAGGGATATCATTTAAATCCGCTTGGATCTGGACAAGGAACACTCGAAGATGAGCTGTTCCCAAGGGCTGTATAAATAACCAAGGAGGGAGGCAGATGGACAGACGAACAGGCGCAGAGGCTGAGCACCCTTCCCGACACCTCCGGAGCTCTAGCCGGGATCTCTGTCCTCGGAACTCCTCAAAACATCCACTACCTTCACCCCCATCCTCCCCTCCATATAGAAATGCCCTCCTCAGTCCAACCTGCTGAGCGCAGAAGCGGCGCCGGGCGTCTCCTCGTTACCGCTCGCTTTCCTACCCCCATCTCCGGCAAGTTTTCCCGAGTGGAGATGGAGCTGCACGAGCTGCTCCGCGGGGCCCTTTTGCCCTGAGCGATGCTCACTGGACCCTCGTGCGCACACCGGTAAACAGAAAAACGCTATTTAAATATTAGCAGAGCCAAGGCAAGGCAGAACATTCTGTTTTTTTGAACCAGTTCCTATAAATACGCCCTTTTTGCCCCCGAACCGTTACAACATCGGGCGTTTTTCCAGCAAAGCCTAGAGGAGGCGACTCCAGCGCTCGCAGCATCCATCCGGCAGCCACAAGAGCAGAGCCTCCCCCATGTAACAGCACCAACTGGGGTGTCCCACTGTCCCCAGGGTTTTATGGACTCGTTGCCCTCGTTGATCTCTGCTGTTAAATCATTTCACTCTCTGCGGGCCCACGTGGGTCCCTCACCTCTCGATCGGCCGCGGCGTGGGCAGGGGAGGAAACGCTCGGGCTTATCCGCAAAATTCACTCTGCAACTCAGCACCGGCTCCGGGGAGCGATGCGGGAGCTGGCTGAGAGGGACGGCTGCTGGTGCAAGGGATGAGGGGAACTGGGGTCCTTCTGAATAAACCCCAAATAGGCAGTTGGGGGGGTGGGGGCACAGAGGTCCCTGTATGTGCAGTGAGCGATGGGAGCTTTGCCCAGCCCTGTCCACCCGCTACAGGCACATTGGACGATTCAGCATCCAAAAAAAATGAGCCAAATCCCACCCTGGCATTGCCTATTTCTGCGCTGCCCATGGGGGGATCGGAGCCCTGAATCCCACATCAGACTCACCCCCTCTCCCCAGCATCCTAAAATTGTGTGCGCCCCACAGTCCCCGCGTGCGAGTGGGAAATGACGACCTCCCACTTCCCTGTCACCCCATCACCGCTGGTTTGTCACACAGTGGGGTCCCACTGCCCCTCTCCTCCCCAGGAGGGTCTCTCCCCACTCCCCCACAGGGGACAGGGGCTCTGCGGGGTCCGGCGTCTTCCCGAAAGGAGACACCGCGAAGCTCCCCTCAGACCTTTCCTGCAACCTTGGCTTGGCCAAGATGAGGTTTATATTTAGATCTCCAGGAGGAGAAGCCAGGAGAAAAGCGACTTGTGACTTTCAAGCCCTGTTTGCATACAGCTCCTTTCCTCCGACTGGGAAGGTAGCTCCGAAACCAGTTGCCCGTCACGTTCCCCGCTGTCCCCTCTCATCCCAGACGCAGGTCTGTGGCCACCGAGGGTCCGGTGGCTGCCGGCACCCTCTGTCTGCACCTTTGCAGGGACTTTCTACCCCCGGTCTGGGCTGTTTTCCACACAGCAGGGTCCAGCAGGTGTCTACAGCCCTAAATATCACACCAGTGACCGCGGGGGCTGCCCTGCTTCCCGTCCACCTCCGGCGCTCACACAGCAAAGCCCCTGGCATTGCTCGCACCGCTCCGGACACAGCGAGAATGAAAAACCCGGGGACATCGAAGACCCTGTAGACCCCGTCCGGTGGCCTGTCATCAACCCAGGGCTGAACCCAGTACTCACTGTTGGGTGGAGATAGCAAAATCCCAAGGAGAGACTTTTTAGGGCCAGAATTTCCCTCTCCTTCGACTCCTGGAGGCTTTGGCTCAGCGAGTGCCTGTTGGCAGAGCAGCTGCTGCTGCTGTCAGATGGTCATGAGTGAAACCTGAGGACACGCGGGGTCCTTCAGGTAGCCTCGGCCCCATCTCAGCTTTGGCATTCGTCCCCCGCCGCGCCAATCATGGGGCTGGCAGCTCCTGCAACCCTCGCGGCCGTATCGCCCGACGCTCCCGGGGTCCCACATCCACGGACCCCCCTGTGCCGTGGCCACCCGGGACATGCTCGGAGCCAGAGACGCGGCTGCCCGAGGTGGTCACGGTGGCGGAACAGGGTGTCCCAGATGTTAAAATGGCTTGGGGTTGGCTTTGGCACCGCGTGGGATGTGGGGAGGTGGTAGAGGGGAGGTGGGAAGGGACCCTGGCCAGCACCTCCCCATCTATCTGGGGAGGTGACATGCAATTGGAAAGAGCAGCAGGACAACTGCGAGGGCGGGAGGGGGAGTCGGTGCCAATCCCGTTGCCAACGGCGTCTCCGAGCCGGTGGCTCTTTGGGAGCGTTATTCCCACCGTGCAGCGCCCAGCACGGACCACAGCTCCTCCTCTTGCCGGCACGCGAGGGGCATCTGTCATTTCTGCTTCGTTCCCCCGACACCCACCCTCTGCTGCTGCTGAATTTTGCACCAGTGCCGGGTCTCTGCACACCAGGAGCATCTGGTGGATGGGGTGGCAAAGAACCGCACAGGGTTTGGCACCAGCACCTCTCACCCCGTGTCCCCTGCTGCCCAGGGGGACCTCCGTGGGCCTGAGCCTGATCCAGGGTGGCACAAGATGCCGCGGAAGTGGGGCTTGCCATGAGGTTGTGTCCCCTCTTGCCCTTCCTGATGGGGTCTTTGGGTGCTCTCCGTGTGCCCGAGCCATTCTGGGGGTGCACAGGGTGCTCAGTGGGCCAGGAGGCGAGCGTGGAGGGGTGCCCAGCTTGCAGGGCTCACCTCTTTTTGGGGTGCACAGCGATTTGTTGGAGGTGGATCAACTATCCCAGCACCCAGCCTGGTCAGAGGGGACTCAGCATGTCTCCAACAACACTGGGTCTGTGAACTCTTCAGCTGCTCATCCAGTCCCCAAACACCCTGTAGCAGCTTTCCCACGCTGGTGTGGGCTTTACTGGAGCTGAAGCACCTGCCCTCCCCAGCCTGTCATCCTCCCTGGCACGTTCCCATGGCAATTGGCTCTTCCCGGCCTCCAGCTCCTCACCCATGGGGGTCCTTGTGCTCGCGGCATCCCATGCAATTGATAAAACCCAGGGATGAGACCACAGAGCTGAGCACCCAGGGAGCTGGGAAATGAAATTCCTTGGCTCGATTCTGCTTTTCACTCGCTAATTTTCCTTTTCTGCCTCAGTCTGTAAATAAGGCAGCCCAAGAGAGCGGGTTCAGCTCTTGGGGGAGAGGTGACGCAGCATGGGCCGGGGGTTCAGCTCTGCTCAGTAGGTGATGAAAGTGTGCTTTAGGAAGCAGAACTTTGATTTGTTTCAACTAAAACCCAACCCTAGGGCAGGGTTTTTTTTTTTGTCCTGACTTGGAGCCCAGGCCAGGCTCAGAGCAGCTAAAGCCAAAAGAAGGAGGGAGTGAAGAGCCCCACCTTAGCTCCCAAGGAATGGCTGCAAGCAGGGTGGGGAGCACCAGGAGCCCCTCGGGAGCTCAGCAGCAAAGCAACACGCTGTCCATACTCGTGGGCAAAGAGCATCCCCGGTGCGTTCAGTGGCCTGTGGTTTTGGCCGGTGAAAAGGGCAGGGTACAGGGATGTCTTCCCAGTGTGGCTGCGGGGACTTTCCACTTGCTCCCTTGGTCACAGCAGGAAATTCAGGGGATGCTCAGCAGGTCCCATCAGCTGCTGGCTGCCCCACCACCAGCCCTGTCACGGCTGGGAAGCCTGTGCAAGATGGCACTGGTCATTTTTTTTCTTTTGGCTATAGCCCAGAGTAAACCTGGGGTGAGAGAAGTGAGGGTGGAAAGCCCGGGATGTGGCTTCATCTTTGGGAAGCTGGGGGTACTGGGCTGGCAAAAGGGCACAGCCCTGCCTGAAAAACACCTAAAATCCCAAACAGAAAGGGAATGCTGAGGTACACAGGGGTACTCACACCACTAATTTGAGGGCAAAAACTGTGCTCTTGGGATGGCAGGGTGGGATAAGGGCAATGCTTGGCAGACCCTGTGGGGCCTGGGGGTTTTTGAGGTGCCTTGACTGGCACTTTCCCTGGAAGCTGCCGGTGCTGGATGCATCCTGACCCTCCTTGTCCCACTGCAGGACTGGCTGCATCCATGGGGGCTTTGTGGGGCCAAGCTCCAGTTGATCTCTGTGCAGAGGCAGAGCTGCCTGCACTGAGCAGGGGGGACACAAGTTACCCCAGTGAGCTGGGCAGCAGGGAAGGGACATTCGCAGCGTGAACCTTCTGAGCCACAGAGCCAGGAACATCCTGGAGCAGGGATGAAGGATCGGACGCAAGCGCAGACATCGGGGCACCCTTGGCACCCAAGCAGGGTGGCTTGGCAGCCCCCGGAGGGACGCAGGCAGGGAAAAAAACAACAAGCAGAGCAACAGATCTCCCAGCCCTCAGCCTTGATCCCAGTCCTAGCACTGATTAATCCAGCTCGGGGCTGCCGAAGGGGACCTTAGGAGGTCCCAGCTCTTTCTGGAGCTCTGGGACATGTGTGAGCCTGGGTGTATGCTCCCCCAAAAGTGTCGGGACCCCCTTACCTTACTCCCTGGGTGCTCTCAGGGCAGAGTCATGGGGTGCTGGCACCCAGGGCCAGCAGCTGGTAGCCCCGGGGAGGTGCTGGGGTCTCTCCACGCTGGCTGAGCCTGTGTCCAGGGCGGTCTCGGTGGGGACACTGAGCTCCCAGAGCTGTCACCCTGATTCGCTGCCAGTGCCCGAGGCGACGCTGCGGGGCCGCAGTGCCACCCACCGGCTCCGGGCTAAACACCCCCCCCCTTCTCCCAGACACCCCCAGAGGAGCAAAAGGGAGCCCCAGGGCCGGGTGAGCGATGGGGATACCGGGCTACTGTGGCACCCAGGCTGGAGGGGAGACCGCTTCTGGAGTACTGGGGCAAATTCTGGGCTCCCCAGTACAAGAGAGACAAGGAACTACTGGAGAGAGAGAGCCCGGAGATGCAGCAAACTCATTCAAAACCCTTTCCAGCAGACAGAAGGTGATGCACAAGGCCCGGGGCTGTGGCCCATCGGCCCTCCTGCACCCACCGTCAGCTCCTCCCTCTGCAAGCTCTGCAGTGCACCGTGGAGGCCACGGGGACAAAGCCCAGCAGGTCATTTGTAGTGCAGGTTGAGCACCCAGGGAGGTCCGTTTGCATCTGAAAACTTTTGCAAAAGCTGGTGCTTTTCAAAGCTTTATTGCAAAAGGCCGACGACTGCCTGGGCTCATCCCCAGCAGCCTGGGCAGCAGGGCCAGGGGGGTTCCTGCCCCTCTGCTCCCAGGGCTCTGGGGAGACCCCCCCTGCAGGGCTGGCTCCATCCCTCATCCCAGGAGAGACAGGGAGCTGTTGGAGCCGGGCCAGAGGAGCCCCAGCGATGCTGGGAGGGCTGGAACCCTCTGCTGGGAGGCCAGGCTGGGAGAGTTGGGCCTGTGCAGCCTGGAGAAGAGAGGGCTCCGCGGAGACCTCCTGGGGGCCTTTCAGGGCTTCAGGGGCCTGTTCAGAAAGCTGGGGCCAGACTTTGGAGCAGGGCCTGTTAGGACAGGACAAGGGGGGATGGGTTGAAACTAAAAGAGGGAGATTTAGACTGGAGAGAAGGGAGAGGTTTTTGTTGCTGGGTTTCCCCAAGAGGTGGTCACTGCCCCATCCCTGGCCCCGTTGCAGGGGAGGTTGGCTGGGGCTCTGAGCAACCTGCTCTGGTTGCAGATGGCCCTGCTCCCTGCAGGGGAGTTGGACTAGATGAGCTTGAAAGGTCCCTTTCCACCTAAATCATTCCGTGATTCTATAACTGTAAGATTCCCACTGAGCATCCCCAGCCCTGGTGCAATCTGCTGCTGTCTGTCTGACGTCCCTGCTGAAACAGCATCTTCCTCGCTAATGATGCAGAGAGATGCTTATTCACCTGTGGTCTCTTTTTGGCTACAGGCAGACATTTATTTGACAGCCTCCGTGCTCCTCCGAGGGTTTCCTGGCCAGTTACACAGGATGTTGCTGGCCCAGGAGGTCGTTTAGTGGAACATTTCCCATCTCGCCTCAAATCAAGTCCAGGGCTCTGTTTCCCTCTCAGCGCCTCTTCGGGAGATCAGACGGGATCTCTGGAGATCCCGCAGTCTGGAAAGGGGCCGACAAGTGGGTTTTATTTAAGGAAGCACATGTGGCAACACAGAGATATTACAACCCAGGAAGTGTGAGAAGCTCTGCTGAGATCGGGTGGCTCAGGTCTCAGGACCGTGGTGTGGCTGGGAAAGGCCAGGAGAGGCCAGAAGGTTTGGAGAAAGGGCATTTGAGGCCTCTCTCGCTCCTGGAGATGTTTGTCAAGGCAGGAGCTCAGTCCAGGGTGGGCAAAGGATGCTCATGGGGGTGAATAGGGCCATGATGTGGTGTGTGGTGGTGACATTTCCAACCCCGAGGGGACACGGCACCCCAGCACCTCCGGGACAGCCCGTGATGTGCCCATCTTGTGCTCTTCCATGCCTTCCTCCTCCATCTCCTCTCCATAGCCATGCCCAGAGCCTGGCTGCCTTTTTTTTTTCCAAAGGAAAAGCAGCTATTTCTCTCCCAGGGATTATTTCCAGGCATTGTAGACGCTGGCAGGGTGCCCACCCTCTAGCAAGCCTGGTGCTGAGCTATCTGGGTTTGTAGAGCAAACCAAGCCTCTGCAAGGCGTTGCTGGATTTCAGAACAAGATTTTATTGGCAAACCCCTCGCTAATCTCAGGCAAACAAGTTCCCAAGGCAGATGAGTGAGTCCCACTGCTCACAAACCATCCAGCCCCTCCAGTACAAAGCCCCTGAGAGAGCTGCTGTGGCAAAGATCCCGGGCTCCGAGCACAGCTGGAGCAACAGACATGGGAGAAAGGTGAACGTTTTGGAAAGCAGGGGAGGATTTGAGTCAGGAGACCGTTGGGAGGCTCATGTAGAGAGCTGTCAGTTTTTGCTTGTCTTTGTATTTGCTTCTCTCTCCCTTCGAATGGCTCCTGGGGGCTGTTTTTAGGCATCTGCCCATAAGGGACGCGGTTTGGCAAACCACATATGAACCCTCAGCAATTGGACCACTTCAGTTTTCATTCCAGTAGCCAACAAAAAATGCCAGATGTCCTTTGTGAAATGATATTTGTGTTTCCTACTCAGCCCTGGGGCGGAAAGGGTGGAAAAGCTCCCTTCCCTTTGCCTAAAACACTTTGACCAAAGCACGAAGGGACCTCTGGGCGGGTGAGACACTCTCAGGGACCCATGAGAGCTGCCAGCACCTGAGCAGGCAGAGCCTTTCCCGAGAGCCATTCACACCACCCTCTGAGGAGGCCAGATCCAGAACCTACAAAACCCCTTTTATTGCATTTCTGGGACCGTAGCTGTGGAACTGCACCACCACCACCGCTCCTGGGGATGTGTTTCCCCTCAGTCGCTGTCCTCGTCACGCTGTGAAGTCTTGGGTCACCAGGTTGAAGACGTTGCTCTCCATGGACGATTGCCACTTGCCCCAATTCCTCTTGATCTCAGCCTGCACCTGAACCGACACCAGGGACCGGTGCTGACACCCCGGGGGCGTCCACCAGCACCCACTGCAAGGGCAGGAGCTGCACCCTGGGCTCAGCAAGGGATTTGGGGGTGCAAGAGGGTGGGGACCCCCCCACATGTGCACTCATGCATGGTCGTGAGGATGCAACGCTCATTAGGGTGCACCCTTGGGGTGTCTGTGTGCCCACGTGAGTGGCCCTGGTGCCCAGGGGCTGGGTGTTGGGGGGACACTTACCTCCCCATTCAGGAAGCAGTACAGCAGAGCCACCAGGAAGCCCTGAGAAGGACAAAAAGAATGAGTTTCACCCCAGGAAAGGGGCTGGGCCCATCCATGCTCCTGTGCTGCCTGCATTGAGCATCTTCTCACACCTCTTACCCCACTCCCCGGACAGTAGGGGTAGGGGATCAGTACAGGTTGACCACTGGACCACAAACCCTGTGCTTTGACCCTGGTGTTTGAGGGGTGCCTGGGACACAGTCCTCTCCCAAAAGACTACAAAGCCCCAGCAGCACATTCCAGGGTTTCCTGGAGTGATCTCGGGATGGCACAGGACGGGTATGTGGGGGTTTTGCCTACATGTCTCCCCCAGCCTGTACCTGGTAGGAGCCGAGGACCAGCTCAAAGTAGAGCCGGGCGTCCACACCGATGTGCTCGGGGAAGAGCGCGAACACCACGTAGTGCACCCCGAAGAGAGGGATGAGGAGCAGCGTGGACTTCGTCAGCCTCCTGCGGAGAGCGGTGGCATGAGCAGGGGCCTGGGCGCAGGTGATGGTCCTGCTGCCCTGTGAGACAAGCCCTTCCCAAGAGCTTGATCTTAACCCAAAAGAGGTTTTCTATGAAAAGCAGGTCTTGGAGGCTCCAAGGATGGTCCTCCTCTGTGCTCGTCCGCGGGAGGGTCTCTATTGCCCTGGGTGAGGGGAGCTCCCCCTTGCCCGAGCCAGCCCTTACATGTACTGCTGCTTGTAGTTTTTGCTGATGTCCGGGGACCAGATCTTCTGCGCTAACATCCTGGTGACGTTGAGGAAGATGAGGAAGTTCACCTGCCGTGGAAAGCTGTGTCTCAGGCTTTGCACAGATCCCTGACTGGGTCCCTCTGTCCATGAGGGACCCTCTGCTTTGAGGCTGGGATGCTCTGGGGACATACTCACAAATATGGCCAGGAGAATAGGAGCCTTGATCACCCACCAGTAGAGGCTGGTGTAGTCATCCCAGCACCTATGGGAGAGGAGGAACGGCTCTGCAACCCACCTGCACCCTCTTAGCCCAGGTTTTGCCCCACCATCCCCCCAGTCCCCTGCCCCATTTGCACAGCCCCTCTTGCAACAGGTCCCTGCCCCAGCAGCGGAGTCTTTGGGTCTCATCAGAAAATGGAAATAACATTAAAATAAAGACCTGCCCCACATCTCCTCTCCTAAACCTCCCATGCAAGAGCGTTGTCCCCTGGGACGTACATGGGACACATGTGGCCAAGCTGGCCTGGAGAAAGACGAGGGGTGGCTGCTCTTACCCATGGTTGTCGTACTGCAGCCTGGTGACCACCCATGTGCAGACTGTGAGCATGGGGACACCTGCAAAGACAGGACCCAGGCAGGGATGCGGTGTCACCCCGGCTCTCTGGGAACCTCTCAAACCTCCCTTCCATCCCTTGTCCCCAAAAACATGTGGCTGGGTGAAGTCTGGGGCTCTGGAGATGGCAGTTTTCTCCAGGTTTGGAAAGGAGATGGTGCCCACTGAGGGTGATGTGCTTCTCTGTGTGTGTCACCTCCTGACCTCCCTCCTGTCCCACTGGTGCCCTTACATCTAACCTGGGCACCTGAGATGGGTGTTTCCAGCCCCAGACCGATGTGGGAAGAAGGAAGGACCTATCTCTGTCCCATCCTGACCGTGTCCAGGGCTGGCAGCAGATGCTGCGAAGGCTCTTTGGTCAGTCTCAGCAAGTGTGTCACTTTGTGCACACACCACGAGGACGAGGATCAGGTCCTACTACCCAACCAGCTCCAGGGGCTGGCAGGAGCTGGTGGGTGCCCTGCCCAGCAAAAGGCCACACAGAGAGATGCTGGGGCGAGGGGACAATGCTGAGAGCAGCCGTGGGGAGCAGGAGTTGTGGCCTGCTCGGTCTCAGAGCAGGCAACCTGCAGTGCCTACACCCCGTCTACGTAAATGGGACCTCATTGGAGGGGGATTGACGTACCAGGGGGTCCCACACTCACCCCAGCCGATGAGAATGTACCACCAGATGTACCTCTTGTCGGAGGTGAAGGTGAGCAGCAGCAGGGTCTGCAGGTACATGCCCTCCACCAGCAGCCAGTAGAAGTTGGCCAGGACCGAGTACTGGAAGAAGGCGATGGCTGCTTTGCAGTTCACCTGGCAGGATGAGGAGGGGAAGAGGCTCAGCAGAGCTGGCTGATGTCAGACCCCATCCTGGAGACACAGGGGATGGTCCACCTCCCTGTCCACCCACTCGAGGAGACCTGTGATGGTTTCTCAGCACAGCCCCAGGGGGCCTGCCCTGGTCCTGCACGTCTCAAGGACTCTTGAAGTCCACCCAAGCCGGCATTTCCTCCCCACGTTCACAGCCTCTCTCCCTTCTCTTTGCAGTGCTAAATCCACTGCAGATGCAACCAGACCACAGAAGATCAACACGCGGTGCCTGCTCCTGCACCGTGCTGGGGCTCAGCACCTCACCGTTGACATCGTGCAGTGGTCGACGGACTCATCCGAGAAGAGGACGGCGTCCTTGATGAGCACGGCAGCCCCTCGCAGGATGAAGGAGGTGAAGAAGTGGATGTGGATGGAGTTCCTGGTGCAATGCAGCTTCCTAAGGGAGGAAGAGACCCGCTGTGCCCAGGGAGGAGCAGAGGCAGCAGACGGGCAAAGCAGCTTCTCCTTCGCGAGCTGCTTCCCTGGGTGGATCCCAGTCCAGGGGATTGTGTGTTGGTGATGGCCAAGCAAGAAGCCTTGGAGGAGTTTTTACTGCTCTGAAATCAGGAAAGACAGGGCTGTGCTGTGCTTGAGGCTGCTGTCTGGGGTTGAGGTGTCCTGGGAAACACCCTCCAGACACCTCCAGAGAGTATCCTCCTGCAGCTCAGCAAGGTCTGCAAAACCAGAGCTTGAAAGGGCAGCCTGGGGGGCCTAAGGTCTGTGTGTCAGTAGGAGAAGACAATCAAAGAGTCACAGAATTATTTTGATTGGATGAGCCCTTTCAGATCCTGGAGTCCAACCATTCTCCCATCCCTGCCAGGGCGCCGCTGACCCCTGTCCCTCAGCACCACAGCTCCATGCCTTGGAAACCCCTCCAGGGATCCTGGGGACTCCAAGCCTGCCCTGGGCAGCCTGGGACAGGCCTGGACAATCCTGCAGGGCAAGAAATTCTTCCTCAGCTCCAACCTAAACCTCCCCTGGGGCAACTTGAGTTGGGTTCCTCTTGTCCTATTGCTTATTCCTTGGGAGCAGAGCCCGACCCGCCCTGGCTCCAAGCTCCTGAATTTCAGGGAGTTGTGGAGAGCCAGAAGGTCTCCCCTGAGCCTCCTTTTCTCCAGGCTGAACAAGCCCAGCTCCCTCAGCCGCTCCTCCCCACACTCCTGCTCCAGCCCCTTGCCCAGCTCCGTTGCCCTTCTCTGGCCACGCTCCAGCCCCTCAGCATTGGCAGAGACGTATCTTGGCTGCTCTGGGAAGGTATTTACCCAGCTCATGACTTACCCTGCTTTCCTCCAGCTGCAGCCCACGGAGCAGCCAGCGACCAGCCCTACCTGAAGCAGGAGAAGATGCCGATGGCCAAGAACAGGGCTGCCAGGGATGTGGAGTAGCCGCAAGTGTAAAGCACCTTCATGGTGACAAAATAGCCTTTCTGGAAGGGAAAGCACCAGCAGAGTGAGGCAGCATGGACTGGCAGTGCTGGTCAGCAATGGGCAGGTTGGTGACAGGATGATGTCCCAGCCCTTGCCCAGGCTGGGCTTGTGCCCAGCCAAGCTCAGATCCCTCCAGGCTGCCCAGCAACAAAGATGAGCCCAACGAGATATCCCCAAAAGCATCTTCATGCTTCATTGCCCAGCAGTGTGGGTCAACATGGAGTAGGGAGGGTGCCCCACGGTCCCTGGGGGACTCGCTTGCCTTGGCCTCAGTGTTGTTATTGCTGCCAACGTCCTCCAGCTCGCAGGCGCTGTAGTAGGGAGGGCTGGGGAGGCTCCATCCCGACTCGGTGCAGTTCCTCCGGATCAGCGCTGCAGCAACGAGAAGGGACCTCCTGAGAGCCGTGGGCATCAGCACCCCCAGCACATCCAGCCTGGAGATGGCACCCAGCTCTCTGGGATGGTGCCTAAATCCCAACTCCATCAGCTTGGCACCCAAATGGCCTGGCCGCTCCATCCCACCCTATCCAGGTCACACCTCTGCCCTCCGGTGCTGTGCCTGGAGGTGCCAGGACATCTTAGGGCAGGATGAGCAAGCAAGCCTGAATCCCCACGGGCAGAGGGAATTGAGGCTAAAAAGGGGCTTTTTCATCTTTTGAGGGCTTCATCAAGCTTCTCCTGAGCTCTTCCTGCCCTAAAGCAAGAATTTAGCACCCCTTCATCATCTTTTCAGTTAGAAAGAAGCACTTGGATGCTGGGGGGAAGCTGTTCGGGTGCTTCCCTTTACACTCCTCCAAGACGGATGGAGGCAGTGGATCCCCTGGCAGCAGCATTCACCCTGGGAGAGCACCTGGCCTTGAAATAATTACAGTTTCATGCTGCGTCTTTTGCCTGTGTGGTTTGGAGTGATACTGAGCAGATCAGGAGCATTGGACCAGTGTGTGGATGGAGAAAAGAGGGCAGCTCAGGGGCTATCCTGGTGTCGCCCCACTAGAGGATGAAGTCTCCAGGTGCTCTGCTCAGAGGGGATGCTTGGTACTGGGTGATGAAAGGGTGTTTGGGGACTTCCCTGGAAGTGGCAGCAAACTGCAGCTCTGCTTTTGCCCAGCCCCTGCTTGGATTGCAATATATGCCAACTTTTGGACAGGGCAGGAGCCGTGGGAGCAGAGGGGAAGGGCTGGGGGTGACCTCAGGGTCCCAGGCAGGAGTGGGCACAGCTCAGCCTTTAGTCTCAAGGGCTGGATTCAGAGCACTGCACCTTTGGACTTCTTGAAGACGTGGAGGATGTCGGGGCAAGCGACGGCTCGGGACTGTCCGACGGGCAGGGCCGACCAGCAGCTCACTCCATCCCACTCGGTCAGGCAGCCTGGGGAGGGAAGGGACGGTTTAGTACCGCCGGGAAGGGAAGGGATGTGCCGGAGATACACACACACAGAGCCCCCCGGTCCCCAGGCACAGCCCACGGCTGGGTGGCTGTAATGGGAGAGCGGAGAGCGGCCGTCACCCGAGCTACGGGGCCATGCCGTACCCCCTCAGGAATTAGGAGCATCCTGGCTCCAGTTCTGGGAACCACCTCCCCCAGCACCGAGATCTCCTTTTAGCCCTGTGGCGAGGTGGGACCCGGTATTTCCTGAGGCTGCTTCAGACCCAGAACTCCTGTGGGGAGACCCCAGGGAACGAGGGTGTGGGAAAGGTTGGGATTTTCCCAGTGCATCTAAAATAATGCAGATTTATGGTGGATTTCTGCACCCAGCAGCTGTCGTGGCCCAGCTCAGAACGTCTCTCCAGCCTGAAGGAGGAGGACAGGAGAGAGCACTGCAAGGCTTGCTGGAGAGCCACTACCTTAAACACGTTCTGCTTCTTTCTCTACCACTAAGTTCATCTTTAAATGATTCTTCAATTGCCTTGGAAACGAGCACGGCTGAGCAAATGCGGGGCCTTGAAGAATTAGCGCTGCAGCGTGATGGGCTGAGGCACAGACGTGGCACATCCAGGACAGCTCTTCCTCCTCGCACATCTACATTATTAACCTTGTGGATATACATTATTAACCTGGAGCCACATCTATTCCCAGCCAGGGAATGTGCCCTCAGACAAGCCTAATTAGTTTTCTGTGGTTTCAGCAAAGCGGTCTGTAGGTATCTGGCCAGGCCTGGAGGGATTTGCGGGGCTGTCGCTCCACCGCTGAGGAACATCTTAAGTTGGGCTCTGGAGGGTTGTGAACTGAGATTGTCTGTTGGGACTGTTGCCAAGAGTGATTGCTTCAGTTCTTGGGGTCTGAGCAGAGTATCTGGATGGGTCTGGATGGCAGAGCCATCCCGCTGTCCAGCAATGCATCTCTCGCTGGGTGAACGAGCTCTTCCAGCATGGTGAGGGCTGTGGGACCGCTTGGTTGGGAGCCAAAGGAGCAGCTCACGGCACAGGGATGGAGCTGGGGTTCGCTCAGCTCTGCAGTGCAATCCCAGGGCGCAAAGTCATCCCTCTGTTCGGATGGGGAGAAAGGGTTGAAGTCCCCCTTCCCACTCTGGTTCCCTCTCCCAGGTTCTGGCAGCATTTAAAAAAAAACATTTCTTATAGGTGCCTGAAATGAGGACAACTCTCCCACAGAGAAGAGGTGATGAAGACAACTTGGGCTGGGGGGAATAGGACAGAAAAACACGAGCAAAGGAACTGGCAACGTGTCTCCTTGCTCACCTTGAAGGCAGGAGCCTTCATTGTCCCCACACTGTTGGTCCCCAGGGACTGCCCCATCCTCACGCTGTCCCCCGTCCCCAGGCTCCCAGCCAGTGCATCCCAGAAGCCTCAAGCGTTCGGTTTGGACTGACCCAAAGCAACCTGCTTTATTCCAATTTTCCCAGCGAAGGGCTGAAGCATCCCTGAGATCAACATTATCCTCATGGCATTCTCCATGACGTGGCCAAAAAGAGCATTTTTTTTTTTTTTTCCCCTTCAAAATGCAGTTTGATGGGAAGCCCCTGCTCAGCATTTCTGCTGGTTAATTATACGCAGACCCACCAGGGCTGCCTCTTGATTTCTTGCTGCTCTAACTGGGATCTGCAGACCTCCAAAAGACCCCAGTTGTGCCTCACCGGTAGGTTATTCCTTCCCAACTGTTTCTGAGCAGTAAATGCTGCCAGCACCAGAGCCTTTCGAACGCTGGAAGCTCTGATGTTGAAACAAAAGCGCTATGAACACGGTTCTGATCACTTATAGAGCCCAACGGTGGGTTTCCCAGCAGGATGCTGAAGCCTGAGGTCTCTGTCCTGTCCCTTCACCCTATATTGGCACCCTGGGCAGGACCTCTGAGCCTTCCCCTCACCATCACTTCGTGCCAGGCTCTCCGCAGGACCATCCCCCCCCCCAAGCTGGCACAAGGAGGAAGGGAGAAAAGCAGCTCAGGTGGGCAGCAGAGACGGCAGTCAAGCAGGAAACCAGGGATTAAATACTGGGTTTAATTATGCATTCATGCTTGGTGGTTATTTTCCTTCAGTGAGATTCCTTTCCCCTCAGCTGGCACGATCTGGGCTGCAAAATGGACCTTTTTCCAACCAACTCGGCTTTTCTCGGCCAAGCTGGATGAAACGCTGTATCTCGGCACAGTTACTTAAGCAATTAATTAGGCACCTTAACGTGCGTTTCTTGACATGCTTCCTTTTTTTTTTACATTTGTATTAGATGAAACCCGATGAATGACACATTTCTTATTCACTAGGTGATGATTTTTACCCAGAATTCAAGCTGAGCTGCTTTTGGATGGAAATTGAAATGCAATTTGAAAAAAAAAAGAAATAAAAGATATTATAAAAGCAGCACTTCAAAACTATTTTCCTGTTAGTTAATTGGTTTAAAAGTCCCAGATCTCTAAAAATTAAGTGGCTCATAACACGTTTGGCATTAAACCTGACTGAATTAAGAAGGTGAGACGCTCGGTGCAGGGGGGACTGGAGCAGGACAGGAGGTTCTGCTTGAGGAATGGACCACACCGTCATTGCCACGTTCCAAAAATCCAGGGGGACTCATCCCCTGTGGCTGCTGGCATCCCTCAGCCCCTCTGCACTCCCCTCTCTCCCTGCAGCAGAGTTTTTCGGTGCTCTCCAGGGATGCTCCTTAGCTTTTGCCTCAGCGTTCCTGAAAATATCCGCTCTGCAACCACCCTGCTACGGAGCATCCTCCAAAGACCCCCTTATCAAATCCTCATCCTCTTCCCAAGGGAGATGACTCTGCATAGGGTGGGTGAACGGCACTCACCTTGCTGCCCGGGGGTTCCAGGGAGGGCTGGCGTTTGCCTTTCGCTCTGGATGATCTCCAGACATTCAGCTTCTTGCTCTTGGAAATAGAGGACGACGGAGCAGTCGGGATGAGTTGCTTGCACCTGGCAGGAAGGAAAGGGCAGGTGGTAGGATGCTGGGTGTAAGGAGACCTGAGCGGGCAGGGTAGCAACCAATATTCACTAATTCTGCTGCAGCCAGCCCCAGGAGAGCCCATCGACGTTGACTGTACTTTTGGACCCTGACATTTCCTTAACTTTCCTCTGTTTGCCTTGTAAACACCACGAAGAACCGCCACGATTATTTCCAGTTCCCTCTGAAAGCGGGTGGTGCTTCAGGGCACCGCTCCGTCAAGACGCCAGCTCCGTGCAGAGGAGCTGAGCTTCAAGGCGGAGGGGACCGACCCCATCAGCAGGGCAGGAGCTAGCAGGTCCAAAGCCTGAGCGAGGAAATCATGTCATTGGAATATTTTTTTTTAAAACCCCCGCCTCTTTGGACATGTCTAATCCTTCCCTTGCCGGCTGGGTTTTGCTCATGAGGGTTTTGCTTACGTTCAGCCCGGTGTATTTTATTCGGCGGCGGCGGCAGCGGCTGTTGGAACCCTCCTGTTCCCCAGCTCTTTGGGGAGAGGCTGTAGCATGGGGTCTCTGACCTTCTGAAAGCTTTCGGGTTTGCTGGTGGAAGTGCTGAAGCCCCAAGGAGCGCCCCCCGGCCCCGCAGCTCCTCGGGACACAAGGGATGGGGTGGCTCAGCCCCCTGGGATAAGGCTGCTCAGGAATCCCTGCTTTTGGGGTTTGCCCCCTGGGCTTCCAGCTGGAGGGCTGGGAGGCTGGGGCTGAACTGAGAGTTGGCTGGGAATTTGACATGCCCATTCCCAAGGATCCATGGCCGTTCCCAAGCATCTGTGTCCATTACCGTTTCTCCGTGTTCGTGGAGGGGTGTGGTGGGGGCTTCAGGCCAGGCAGCTCCTTGCCATGCCTCAGTTTCCCTATCTTGGAAAGGGCCTAATTCCATTGTTCTCCTTATAAAGCCCTCAAAGTCTCCATCACTCCCCCAGCCCTGCTTGTTTTCCATGCTCTTTCTCCTTTTCCTTTCCTTTCCTTTCCTTTCCTTTCCTTTCCTTTCCTTTCCTTTCCTTTCCTTTCCTTTCCTTTCCTTTCCTTTCCTTTCCTTTCCTTTCCTTTCCTTTCCTTTCCCTTCCCTCTTTTCCTTGTTTTCCCTTTTTTATCTTCTTTTCCTCCCTTTTTATCTTATTTTCTCTTTTTTTCTTTCGCTTTTTATTTTCTTTTTTTTTCTTCACTTTTTTTTCCTTTTCCCCCCTTTTAATTTTCTTCTTTTCCCCTTCTTTTTCCTTTCCTTATTCCCTTCCTTCCCCTTCCCCCTTCCCTTTCTTCTCCTTTCCTTTTCCTCTCCACTCTCAAAGCCTCCGCATCACCGAAAGCCCTTGCAGAGCGAGGTAGCACCAGGAGAAATCCGAAGGCTTTGCCGGGAAGGGCCGATCCAAACCCCTGTCTCTCCGGAGCCCCTCTGCTACCCAGCAGTTGTCACTGAAGTCATTTGCCAAGTCCGACTGGATCTGGCTGCCAGACTCACCGCGCGTCGCTCCGACAGCACAACCGCTCCGGGTCCCCCCATTCCAGCGGGGGCTCAGTAACAACCACCCCCACGGGTCTGCCCTGGAGTGGGAGCACCCCACGCATGGTCCTTGCCCACTACCCCCTCCAGCCATCCCGACCTTCACGCTTGTGGATGCTCCTCCAGGCCCTTGGGGTCTGGGGCTGCATTGAGGGGTGGAGGACGATGCGAATGAAGTCCCCACCAGCTCCCACGTGAGGATGGAGGGGACTGTCCCCGGAGCGGAGCGGAGTCACCCTCCCTGTGGATGCCCTGGAGCAGCCCCTGGAGCTGAATCCCTCAGGAGCTTTCCTGGCTGGACCCCGAGCCCTGTCTCAGCCCTGGGGTGTCCCAGCAGTCCCAGCAATCCCAGCAGTGAGGTCCCAGCATCGCCCACCTCCTTCCCTGTCAGCAGATCCTCCCCCCTGAAGCTGGATGAGAGCACCCGAGTGGACGCAGCGGTGCTGGCACTTTGCAGGGCTGCGCTTCGGTGTCACCACGAGGGATGGCGACGGGGATGGGGACACGCTGCGGGAGGCCTGACCCCTGCCCAGGGCTGCACATGTGCTGCTCCCCAGGGCTGGTGGGACCCCAAAGTGACAGTCACAGGCAGGGGACCAGCATGGTCGATGCCCACCCACCGCGGCCCCGTCCTCCCTGGGGACACTTACCCGAAGTACCAGGAGCGGGAGCAGCAGGACCAGCGGCGTGTGGGTGCCAGGGGGCTGCCATGGGCCCCCCATCCTGGAACCAACCCTGTGCTGCCCCATCCACGGGTGTCCCAGCTCAGTCCCCAAGGGGCTGGGGACAGCCCAGCTCCTCCTGCATGGCCCTGCGGGTGGGGGGCCACATCAGGACCCCGGCTTCCAGGGGTGACCAGCACCCTCCTCCCTCTAATCCTGCTTCGCTGCTCCTTCCCAGCTCCTGGCTCCCTCCAGGAGCCTTTCCCACAGCAGATGCTCGGTCCCACTGGGGTGGCCCTGACCCACTTCCCGTGCCCAGCCGGCTCTGACTGTCCCTGCCCGGTGCCGATGGACTCCGTCTCTGCGAGACTGAATGTCACAGCTCCTGGATCTGGTAATATGGCAGGCTCCACCCTCCGCTCCCTCTCCCCATCAGAGGGCTGGATGCAAGGAGCAGCACGGGGGGGACACCCCAGCCTGGCACTGCCCAGCATGGCCACTGCTGGGCTCCCAGCACCCCTTTACTGGCTCCCATCAGGAACCTGGGACCCCCCAGCTGGGCCCAGGGAGGGGCACAGAACCCTCTTGCCTGCTCCTTGGATGCTGCTGAGCTGGAAAACCTCTGGCTAAATGCTGTGAGAAGTGGGGGTGCAAACAGGATGGGATGTAGAGGGTTCACACTGCTCCCTGGCCGGCTCCAGGCGGGATGTGGGACTAGAGGAGGGTGGTAGAGAGCTCAGAGGAGATGTCGTGATGCTGGGATTGTGCACACACATGTACAAACACACATGTGTGCATGACTGGCCAGATGCACGCACATGGAGTGGTCTCAGTGCGGCTTCTTCAAGCCCTGCCTGCGCAGGAGGCTCCGATGATCTCAGCCCGGCTGTCAGCCCATCCCCAGCCCCTCACCTCCTGCCTGGGACACCCCAGGAGCCCCTTTTCCAAAATCCACTCCCTGCCCAGAAAGGCCCGGGATGGGCCCTGGGTGTCTGACGAGCAGCTCTGCAAAATAACCTTAACTCTGCCCCTGCTGAGGATTTTGGTCTTGGCTGAGCTTGTAATTTGAGGGGTTTGGTGCTACCAGGACAGCGGGAGCTGTGACCTCGGTACCAAACCAGAGCAGAGAGGGTGCTGATGGACCCCAGGAGCAGGAGCAGCCCATAATATGCACACACCTCCCTGAGCGCAAAGTCCCCCAGCACAGCATCCCCTCCAGCCATGCCCAGGGATGGGGCTGCCCCCCAAACCCTCATCTGGGCTCTTCTGCTTATATAGATATATATAAAAATAAACATGTATTTGACATTTTCCATGCTAGAAAGCCCCAGCTCCTTCAGCAAGAGGAATTTTGACCTAAAATTCACCATTTTAATGCTTTTAGTGATGAAGCAGAGGAAGCAGGAGGAGAGAAGGAAGGAGGAGGAACCTCAGGAGTGCAGGGAAGTCGGCCAAGACCGTCTCTCGGGATTCAAAATCCAGCCTTGCATCCCTGGACCACCCAAAATCCTCCACACCACAACAATTTAAGTGTGGGCAGTGGTGGAAGGAGGGACTCGAAATGGCCCCAAAGGGTTGAGGCCTGGGGGTTACTGGGAGTGGGAGGGAAGGTGCACTTTGTGTTGGGGTGAGAGGAGGGTGAACTATTTATGTTGCTAATTTTAGTCATCCTACGTCATTATCATTTCTTAATGAGGCAGCAGATCCCATTAGCTGCTCCTTCCACAACTTCTCCTAATGAGACACACGAAGCCCGTGAATGAACCGTGGCCGTTGCTCTGCCATTCAGGGACCTCCGGAAGAGCTGCCGTGCACATTAAATACCCTGAAAAAGAAACACCCCCCCCCCCCCGCCGGAAAAAAAATTGGCCTTTAATAATTAAAAGCACTTGTTTGACATTATCGGGAGTGACCGAGGCCGCTCTCGGAGGCGCCGACTGGCAGAGGCCGAGCCCGTGGTTGTGTTGACACAAAAAGCTGCCGAGATCCGGCCGGGCTCGTTACCATCTAATAGTTTCCACTGAAATGCAAACACCCAACCTTCATCAGTTAATTTTCCAACAGCACATAAACACACAGTGGGAGGCTGCCTTATCAGAGGCTGCTAAACCCAAATCAAACAAAACCTGATGCAAATAACCCTGGGCCCGAGCCCTGTGGGCAGCTCCGGCAGCTCCGGCTGCTGCCGGATGAGGTTTGGGGCAGACGAACAGGGTGATGGGGACAGGGTTTGGTTTGGGGGTGGGGGTGGCTCTCAGCTGCCCAACGTGTGCCCTGGAAGCCGGTTTATTTGGTGCCATCTGGTGGCAAATTGACTGGAGAGTCCCATCCCCAGCTCCAAGGCGGTGTGGGAAGTGGCCAGGCTGGTCCTCAGGGTGGGAAAGGTCAGATGAAGTTCGCGAAGCCCCATCTTCGGCTGCTCGTCGCTCTTCCTTTCCCCAGCCAGCACCCCATCTGACGCAGGGTATGGTGGGGAGCAGGGGGGAGCCCTCAAGTGGTGCTCCACCACCTCCTGAGCTGATCATGCCCTTCCTCCAGTGAGGATGAGCTGGGACAGACAACGGTGGCTTGTCCTCCAGCCTGGCACTGGGTGACCTGGCCAGCCCTGCCAGCATTAGGACCGTTGCCATCATTTACAACAGCAAGTGGAAAATAAATGAAGTCAAACTCACTGTATTGCAAATCCTGGCCAGCTCAGGACCCTCCAGTCCCGCTTGGGGCTCCCCACTTGGGCCAGCACAAGGGTGTGCGGTGGAGACAGCGATGGGGATGGCTGGAGGGGACAGGATGGGATGGGATGGGATGGGATGGGATGGGATGGGATGGGATGGGATGGGATGGGATGGGATGGGAGGCTTTGCCTCGGGCACATCGCTTCCATGTGGCACCACAGACAGGCACGGCCCTGGGCGGCAAGGAGCGATGAGCGTGGGGCTCCACGTCGGTGCCAAAGCCCTCGGAGAAGTTCCGCAGGGGCTGCCCTCCGGCCACAGGCGCTCCCAGGAATCCAGTCCCGGCAACTGGGATCGCTGCTGGTGCTGTCGGTGTTTACAAATGACTCAGGCGTTTCCCAAGCAAATGAAGTCACTCCCAGGAATCTTTTTGCAAGCGGCAAACGCTCATTTGCCAAGGGCTGGAAACTACTAATTGTGTTACCTCCATCCCACCTCCCGGGAAAGGAGTGGGGCAGCCCCGGCCACACCAACAACCTCTTGCTTAATATTTAGGCTCTGTGGAAGGAAACTGTCTGCAAAGGGTGATTCAGAGTATGAGGAGACCACGGTGGCTGGATAGATGATGGCTTGGGGGAGATGGAGCTCAGAGCACCAGCAGCATGAGAGTGCCTGGAAGGGGAAGGTGGTATTTTCTTGTATGTTGATGGGATGTTTTCCCCCACCCGTGCTCCGAGACCCACAGAGCAGCCCCGAGAGGCGTGTGCCTGAGTGGCTGCGTGTGACAGTGTGAGGGAGAGCACAGGGGACAGTGGCCGCCAAGCTGCTTCTCCGTATCCAGGGTTTGTCTTTCTGTGCAACAACAAACTGGTTTTGAACTGCTTTTTTTTCTCCCCCTTAGGAGGCAGCAGTGATTGTGGGGGGGATGTGTTGCCTCAGCCGTGCTTACTTCATCTTCTGCGAGTCTTAGGCNACCTGGGCAGGGATTGTCCCTGCTCTGATATCTGCAGCCCTTACTCAGTGGTGCTGTGCTTTAAAGAGGATTTTTTTCCCATGAGGGTGTTGCAGCCTGTCCCAGGCTGCCCAGAGAGCTNCCCTTCACCCTGCCGCTTGAATTGTTCCTCCAAATCAAAAAAATATCAGCACCAGCAAGACTGCTACTGGGGCTCTGTTCAGAGCAAGGCTCTGCCAGAAGCAGGGGGTAATCAGTGTGGTAATTAAATGTGCAAATAATGGGAATTTGGGAGTTGTAACAAAAGGCAGAGAAATCATCTAGAAGGGCTCGGAGAAATTAGGAACACAGAGTAAAATCTAATCAAGCAGAAAATAGCCCGACTGGAGCCAGTGGCTGGAGGCTGAGGCAGGCAGCCTCGGAGTGCCCCTCCCCTGGCATCTGGGGGAGGCTCCAGTGCTGTTTTGGGGCAGAACAAGAGTTTTTGGAGAGGTCTGTTCCTGCTTGGTGAGCAGAGCTGGCTGCAGGCTGGGCTCCTGGGAAAAGTTCCCAGATCTGCGCTGGCAGATTTTTGATGTGATATTGATGGAAATAACCACCTGGAAAAGCATCCTAGGGAAAAGCAGCTGATGAAGGTGGAGGAAAGATACCTGAGGCCAGTGGGAAGCTGGGATGGTTTGGGGGTAAAAGGGGTTTTTCATTGCAATGAGTTTGCTGGGGATTAGCTATTTTGTACAGACTCACCGTTGGCAGCCACAGAGCGTCCTGAGATGAGCTTGGACACACGGAGCTCTCTGGTCAGGGGGAGATAAACAGAAAACAGGAGCTGGTTTTGGTCTGCTCGGCCCAAATCACCCTTGTGAGCATTCAGGGAGGGACTGGAGGTCGGGGAGAGCAGGAGCCTGGAGCTAGGCTCTGGTGCAATCGAGACGTGCTCCTGCCAAGCCTCGCCTGGGTTTCCACAGCGGGATGAGGTGGCTGGTCATTGCACCTCTGGGCAAGTAGAGGCCAGACCCAGGGGCCCCAGATCTGTGCCACGGGCATCCTGGGGACCAGACCTCAGGTGGCACCAGCAGAGCTGAGCGACATCCCCAGTTACTCTGCCTTGGTTGGCAACGGGGGAATGTTGTCTCTGAGGGTTTTCAAGGGGATATCCTGTGGGGTAGAAGGACATTCTCTTTCCACCAACAGAGATCCCAAATCTGCTCTGCACAGGCAGGGCTGCCTCCATCAGACAGCAGGCACCACAGAGCCTTGTAGTCCCATCCCACTGGGTGCATTCAGGAGAGTGTGGGCAGCAGGTCAAGGGAGCTTCTCCTGCCCCTCTGCTCTGCCTTGGAGTAATGGGTCCCGTTCTGGGGTCCCCAGTTCAAGAGAGGCAGGGAAATACTGGAGAGAGTCCAGGGGAGGCTGCAAAGCTGCTGAGGGGCCTGGAGCATCTGTGTGGCCAGGAGAGGCTGAGAGCCCTGGGGCTGTTCAGCTGGAGAAGAGCAGCCCCAGAGGGGAGCTGAGCAAGGCTGAGCAAGAGCTCAAGGGCCCCCAGGGGGCGAGAGGCTGGGGCCAGACTCTGCTCAGTGGTGCCCAGCACCAGTACAAGGGGCACCGGGCACCAACTGGAACCCAGGAGGTTCCCTGGGAGCGGGAGGAGCAACTTGTTTGGTGGGAGGGGGTTGGAGCCTGGCCCAGGCTGCCCAGAGAGCTTGGGGAGTCTCCTTGTCTGGAGAGATTCCAAAGGCGCCTGGACCCTGCGCTGCTGGGCCCCCTGCTCTGGGTGACCCTGCTGGAGCAGGAGGGTGGCACCAGAGGAGCTCCAGAGGGCCCTTCCAACTCTCACTGTGCTGAGATTCCATGATCCAAGCCTGATATTCAAAACTATCCCAGACTCATCCAACACTCCCTGCAAAAACACCTCACCGGGTTTGCTCTGATGTCCCAGAGCTGCCCCGGGCGCAGGTGACACAGGTCAGCCCCACAGGGACACACTGCAGCTGCCTCCTGGTCCCTCCAGGTGTTTTCCACCATCGCTTGAAAGGACCTTTCAGTAAGTTCCAATCAGGGAGCCAGTGTGGCGAGGAGCGAGACGCTCTGACCGGGAAGCTTGTCCCACCATCCTGCGCCCACACCCTTGTTTGCCCACTTCCCGAGGAGGTGACCTGGCAGCAACTTGAAGACAACACAAGGCAACAGCCCTTCAAGTGCAGATCTCGTCGCTACGGGGCCTTGCGGCTGTTGAAAGCTGGCCCAGGCTCTGCAAGGTGTGTTCTGCAAAAAAAAAAAAACAACAAAGGTGGGATCGCCTCTGGCTTGGGATGTCCCAGAGCCTCAGATTGCCAAATCCCGGGAGAAGGAAGTAGGGAATTCTCATTGCATATTTTCCCTCTTAGCCTCTGGCTGGGTGACCTTTACTCTGTCCTGAGGTGGCTGTGTTTGGGCTCAGTATCCCCAAATATCTCCCAGCTCAGAACTGCAGCCCCAGAAACTGGGAAACAGCGACACCGAGACCGTGATCTGTGGGGCAAGAGCAGAGCCGTATCCCACCGGCTGCAACAGATGGGCTCTGGGACCTGGGATTTTAGGAAAGCTCCCAAAGCCACAAGCTGGGAGATGCTGCCAGCTGGGCTGAGCAGCCTCAGCACTGGGGCCAGATCTCCCCTGCAACTGGGACCAGTAGCAGGGCTCACATAAACCTACAGCCTCATCTCCCAGCTCACTTCCCTGCAGAGAAGGTCATCCTGCCGGCTCAGAAATACCATCGCAGGGTCGGGGGGACACAACCCACCCCTGCCTTGCAGCCTTTTGCAGTGGTGGGGGGGGTCATGCTGGGGATACGCTGCAGGAAAAACCAGCCCAGGGACGTTCCTCCGTTGGCCAAAGCTCCAGGGAGGGTTTGTTTAGCCCCAGCAGCTATAGCAACGAGCTCTGCTGCAGCTCTGCTCGACCCAACAGCCAGGCCATGGAGGGGGGGGCAGCAGGGGACCCCCGTGGACTCTGGGGGGACCCCTCAGCAGGGACCTACGCCATCCCACAACGGGTAAGCCCCTGAGAGCAGTTCTGCCTCTGGGTTTATGGGATAGTCAGAGCTCACGGGTGGTGAGAATGAAACGGGGTGGGAGAAGAGAGGGGCTGGGGTCAGGGGTTCAAGTGGGCACTAGGGTCTGGGGCAGCAAAGCTGCTCTTTGCAAAAACGCCTCCCTGCTCCCCGCGGGCCCCGGGGATCAGGGAAAGCCCTTCCTGCCCAGAGACATGTCCCCAGGGGTGGGGACTTGCCAGGCGTGTAATTCATCCAGCCTCGCAGCGCTGCACTCCCAGCCAGCTCAAGCCGCTCCCTCCTCTGAGACCCTCATCCCTGCTCCCCCGGGGCCAGCACCGCTCTCCATCCTCCACCAGCTCCTGTCCCCTCTCATCCCCACTAACCCGGCAGTACCACGAGTGGGAGATCCCAGGGGTTTTCCTTTCCCTCTTGCCTTCCAGCTCCCACCCCAGCGATCTCCCCACGGAGCTCTGCCGATGCCCCCGCAGCCGGTGATGGTCCTTCAGCAGCTTCCCGGGACCGTGGCTGCCCTGGCCCCCGCTGCCGGACCTCCGCACGTCCGGGGAGGTGTGTGACGGTAGATGTCAGAGACGTCAGCGGTAAAACCGGTTTAACTTTGTCCTCTTCTCTTTTTTTTCAGCCTTTTCAGGGTGAGGGACAGGCAGGGGGGGGCTGTGATCACCCCCTGCAGCCTTGCAGGGCCGGCCACGCTGTGCTTGAGTGGCTGCTTAGCCCCACGGGATGTGATTTTTGGTGGTGTTACCAGCCTTGAAGTCTGGGCTGGCTTTGGCCGCACCAAGATGCTCCCAGAGAACACTTAGGGGCTGTTTTTTGCAATCCATCTCTCCCTGTTCTCCAAAACCCCATTTTGTGTGGGCACAGGGAGCATCACCAGGGTGATACGGGCTCCTTGGCCTGAGTGGGACTGGAGTGGGACACACGCTGGCCCCAGAGCCCTTGAGATGAGCAGACAGGAACGACGATCAACTGCCTATAGGGACTTCTCCCAATCTTGTGCAACCCAGGACCCATCAATCTGGACCGGGGGAGCAGAGCCAGGGGGCTTGTGGTCCCTGGGCCACCCCACAGGCGAAGCTGCGCAGCGTTGTGGCGAGGGCGGGAGGAAAGGTTGAGCTGTCTTTAAAAATTCATGGAAGAATGGGCACAATGAAAATTGGGGTGGGAAGAAAACAGAGACCCCAGCTCAGCCCCTGTGCTGCCTTTCCAGTGGGATGGGTGGAACCCAGGAAGAGCTGTCAGTCCTTCTCGTGTGCTTTCTTCTGCCGGTTCAATGCCAGGCTGATGGCCCCCACCCTCCTTCTTTCTTCTCTGGGTCCCAGGCAGGGACTGGGAAGGCGCAGAGCATCCCTGCTCTGGTTGCAGATGTCCCTGCTCCCTGCAGGAGGTTGGACTGGATGAGCTTGAAAGGTCCCTTCCCACCCAAACCAGTCTATGATTCTATGCTCCGTAGGTGCTTTCTGCTGGGAGTGGAGATGGGCTCAGCCCTCACGGTCCAGCCCCAGCTCCTGCCTCCTCGGAGGGTTTCTGAGCTCCCTCACGTGCGAAGCGGTGCGAAGCAGAGCTGGCCCTGGCGTGCTCCCCCTGCGGTGACGCCCCGAGGACACCGGCTCTGCTGCCCGGTGCCAAGGCCGGCGCTTGCCAAGCCGCTGAGCGCTGCCAGGACCAGAGCGATTCTCCTCCAAATGGGTGGAAAGTCTGATGCCTCCAGCACCGCTAATCACCTTTTGTGAGCAGCCTTCAGCAAGCCAGACCAGATGTTTAATCACATTTGCAAAGAAGAAAAGGCTGAAATACGGCTATTTTAAAGCTTTATCCAAGCAAAATAATTTTTAAATGCCACATGGGCCTTCCAAATCGGGGTAGGGGGGAGTCTGGCTTAGCTCCCACTGCTCAAGCACGGGAAAAAGCTTTGGTGCCGTCCCACCCCAGGCACTCATCGCACAGCCGCGTTTCTCATGCCCTTGCTCTGATCTCTCTCTGACGCAGAGCCCCTCGTTCTCTGGCAGATTTAATCGAATTGATGATGATTCAAAACTCCCAGATGCACCAGGTGGTGATGAACAGCCTGGCTGTATCGGCGCTGACGTCCTTCGGCTTCGGGCCATCCCCAGCCGCTGCTCAGGTACGGGTCAGGGACGCTGGACGGGCAAAGGGACTAGAGGACCAAGGAGGTGGGAAAAGGGACCTTTCCAGAGTTGCTTAGCAGAGTGGGATGACCGTGTCCTGCTTTGACACGCTGCGAAACCCCTCTGGGTGGTCTCAGCCTGGCTCCGTCCAGCCCCTTGGGGTTTTGGGGCTGTTTGTGGTGGTTTGACTCCCAGCTCTGCCAGCACAGATCACATCCAGGCTGCTGGGGGGTGATTTAGCTCAGCTGGGAAGAGCCCGGATTCTCCCTGTGGCTGCGGCGGCCGAACCGCGCGGCCGAGCGCCGGTCACGGGGCAGGATGGCTCTGCCAGGGTTTTCGTTTCAAAGTCCGTCGCGAACCAAAACCACATTAAACATTTCATTTCCCTGGGTGGAAACAAATGCTGCTTTCTCGACGGGGGCAAGAGCTGGGCTGCAGACAGCTGCCTGGCTCACTGCCAGCTGGCACCTCTGGACACACACCCTCCCGTACCGCCCGCCCAGCACCCACCAGTTCACCACACTGGCCAAGAATGGACCCTGCCTGTCGCATCTCCATGGCCAGATCAAAAGGGCTCTTCCCAGCAGCTTTTTGAGGTCCTATCTGTGGGGCTACCAGCTCCCCACGGCCCCAGCAGCCGGGTTCCCACGCTGGCCGACCACGGGGCTTCGTGTGGGATCGAGCCCGCCAAGCTGGACCCTGGGAGGCATCGCAGCCAAAGACGGTGCCGTGGGATCTCTCTCGCTGGTGCTTTGGCCGAAAGGGGCCTGGCACAGCCCTGCCCTTTGTTCCTCCCCACAGGCCATGGTGGTGCCGTTGCAGACCGGAGAGGAAGAGGAGGCTGTGGTTTTCCACCACCACTATGTGCCCTACCCTGGTCCTGCTCCTATCCCAGCGTGGCCGGTCCTGGCACGGGATCAGAGACGGGCGGCCGTGCGGTACCTGGGAACAGGCTCATTAGCTGAGGATGGGGAAGTGTGAGTAAGGAGGGAGATGTGAGTAAGGAGGGAGATGTGAGTAAGGCGGGAGGTATGAGTAACGAGAGTCCTGCTTTGTGCCACTCAGTGCTGGGCTGCGTGGGTGTCCCTGGTGTAACAGGCTGGCACACGAGGGGCAGTGCCAGGCTGGCACTTACCCTGTCCTTGCTCTTCTCCAGCAGCCCAGTGCCCCCCCCTCCACCCCCCAGCGCCACGGGGACTGTGGGAGCCAATGTCCCGCCAGCGTCAGGTAAGGACACGTTCTCCCCATGTCCCTCAACAGGGGACATCTCCTCAAGTGTGTATCAACCAGGCAACCCCAGTCAAAGGCTGAGCCCTCCTTACACCCTCCATCCATCAGATCCCAGGGGTGGCCCTTGCACATCATCCTGGTCCCCTTTTCTCTCCGCAGAATACTATGATGTGGTGCAGGAGAGGCTCTGATCTCCGTGCTTCTCAAGATGTTTTCTCCTGCATATCCCAGTCCTCGATCCCAGAAGATCCTGCAGGTGCTGAGCGTGGGTGCTCCACAATACCCATAGTTCTGAGACGTCAAGAAGCTTGTCACCAAACCACAGGTGACAGCGTGGCCCCAAACAGAGCCAGGCTTTATTTCCACGCTCTGGAGAGAGCTTATCCCCAGCACATTGAGTGTGACATCCCAGTCCTGGCTGGACACCATGTCTCTGCCAAGCCGTGAGGACTCTGCTGCACGAGCTGTGCCATGTCCCTATTGGGGATGGGAGGAGTTGGAGGGGATGAGGAGATGGGTAATTCCAGCCCAGGTGGTCCTGGTCTTCATTAGTCCCTTCAGATCTCAATGCAGCACATTGCCTGTAATTAATTTGCTTTGTTAAGAAATCTCCCTGCTGTTGCTAATTAAGTGTCTGTAATTACCCGGAGTGCTGGCTTGCTGCCGGAGCGCAGGGCTCCCTGCAAGCTGTGGGTTCAAGGGGGTGTCTGTGAGCTCTTCCCACCTGATGGGGGGGTGGGAGGTGCGCGATGTGGGTGCTGGGGCAGCGTGGGGAGCTGCTGGTGGTGTTTGGTGCTGGGAAGCAGAGTGGGACGCTCCTGGCTGAGCACAGCTTGGGGAGAGCTGGATCCAGCCCGCAGCTCGCTCCTGCTGGAGACAGGGTTGGGGCAGCAGCCTGAGAAGAAGTGATCGTGAGATTCCCCAGGATTTGGTGTCCCCTCTGCTCGCCAGGAAGAAGAGGGGGAAGCTGTATTTTGGGTGCTGGAAGCTGTCCCCTGCTTCTGCTACTTCTCCAAGTCCACTTAGCGGTGACAACCCTGCTGTGACCCCAGTGGGGGTACAGGCCAGTTGTCAGGAGGCTTTGCCTTAAGAGCAGAGCTCTTAGCAGGAGGCATCAGGGCAGGTGGTTGTGTAATGCTCAGCGCACACAGAAAGAGGGTGCCCAGGCAGTTGCACCTTAAGTCCCCTCTTTCTATCCACACTGAGCACAAGGACTGTTCAGACTGTCTTCTGGGATCCCTGTGGAAAGGAGGGTTCATCCTCCCTGAGCCCAGGACTGAGCTGTGTTCTGGCACAGGCAGATCTTCCCCAGGCTCCTGCTGGAGCTGGAAAAGAAGCTCTTCGTGCACAATGGCCCACGTCCAGCTGGAGCACCCTGAGAAGCTGCGAGACTGGCTGTGTGGAGCAGTAAGAGCACGAAAGCAGGAGGTTATCCAAAAGCTGAGCTGAGTTTGATGGGAAACCGGGCTGGTGCATGAAGGTTTCCACATCTGTACGGACAGCAAGGAAAGAAGGAGGTGAGGAGTCACCTGGAGATGGGGTGGGCAGGAAGAGTAGGCTCAAGATATGGCCCAATCTTTGCTTGAGTATGAGAATAATGAGAGGAATGGGAAGATGAAGCAATGGGGATTGCAACACCCATGGTGGAAGCAACCCTTGGCTCATACTGGTTGAACTGGGGTACCTTTCAGCTGACAGCGTGGAGAACATCACAGAGCCAGGAGCCCACGGCACCTGCCTGCACCCAGGTCAGGCAGGAAGAAGGTGGGAGTGGGAAGAGGAGCCACGGGCATGGAGGGGAAGGGATCAGGGGAGATGGCGAGTGGGTTTTCTGAAGGTAGGTCACGTCAGATGAGGGGCAGGGCCGCTGGGATAGAGCAGCTGATGGGACGCCTCTCCCCGGCGCGGTATCATGGGACTGTTTACCCTGGAGCCCTGAGGAGGTGGTTACGGGAAGGTACCATCGAGGAGCTCCTGCCCTAAGGATGAGAGAAGAACCGACGGGTCAGGGCAGGGGGTCTGGGACATGGAACAGCCAGGCTGGGAGGTGCTGCTGGTGGCTGAGACCAGGCTGGAGTCATTGCTACGATGACAAACACTGTTTAAAAGCAAGACCAGAGTTTCCACAGGTCAACCCAGAGCTGGCCTGGATCCTGCAGGCTCAGAGCAGGAAAGGCTAATTACAGCCCTGGGAGTGCTAATTGCCCCTCTGTAAACACCTAACGCAACGCAGCCCTCGCCTGCCATCTGGGACAAGGGTTGGCACCTCCTGCAGCCTCGGGGGGGTGGCAGAGCCCAGAGCCCTCTGGCATCGCTTGCACCTCGGTGAGGGATGCTGGGCTCTGGGATGGGGCTTCCTGAAGCCCAAACGGGGCTGGATTGAGGAGATCAAGGAGGGCTGGCATCACATGCCTGCTGCAGAGCCAGACAGGGAGTAGCAGGGAGATAATTTTCCGATAAACTGATAATCTGCAGGGTGAGGTTTGGGGATTAGCTGTGAGGCCAACCGGGATCTGCGACAAGCCTTGCTGGGGTGATGGGCATGGACCAGAACCAGCTCCAGCTGTCCCTACCAGCTGAGACTCCAATTTCCCAGGGTTGGAGTCCCTGTGACCAGGAGACGTGCCCAGAACATGGACACTTTTGTGGGCAGCAAATCTGATCACATCAAACTGGAGGCACTGCAATGGCTTTGAACAGCCCAGGAGGGCACTTATCAGCAGGGACATCTTGGATGTCTCAGGTCCCTGGTGTTGACTCACTATCACTCTCTGCTCTTGGTGGGGCACCCTACCTCCCATCTGAGACAGTTAATCCTCAGCTTTTGTGCAAGGTGAGATAGGCACAGCACCTTCCCCTGGACCAGCCCCAAACACCCACATGCTGCTCTGCCGATCCACCTGAGTCACCTGCCACGTTCCTCGGCATCCCCTGCTCCACTCGCCGCATTCCCAGGAACACGGGCTGAGCTCCTCGGCATCCTCCCTGCCGGGGCAGCGGGATGGAGGTGGTCCTGCTCCACGGGCTGCTGCTTCTCCTACCCTTGGCAGCCCTCTTGCTCTACTGGTACAATGCCACCTTCCACTACTACTGCAAAATGGCCTTCTTCAACTGCTGGATCGTGACCATGGCCACCCTCTTGTCCCCCATCGTGGCTCTTCGGGGACGCTCCACGGAGAACATGAAGTGAGTACGGCCTGGGGATGTGCTTCTGTTGTGGAGATGGCTGGGGCTTGACCGTGGCGGAGCTTACATGATGTTGTAGACACAGGCTCTTTGCTGCCCTAGGCACACCCACAGCTGTGTTATGGCTGGTGTTTGAGCCCTGGGGCCACAGCACGGGCTGTGGTCATGTCCCTGTGGCAATGAAAGCTGCATCTGCATCCTGTGGTGTGGTGAAGAGCTGCTGGCCGTGGCCAGAGAGGGTTATGCTATGATGGAGGTGGCCAGCTGACTTGGGACTCGTGGTCCCTGGAGGGTCAAGTAGCATAGAAGGGGTCATTCTTGGCCATCGCCACGTTGGAGTCATCAGTTGGGTGGGGAATCGGGGGATTTTGGCACAGACTGAAGGTACAATCATTAGCAGGTTGCAAACGCACCCTTTTCACTGTCTCCCTGGCACCACAGCCAGGTCTTGCTCGGTGGGATCCCCGGGGACCGTGCTTTGGCAGAGGGACTCCAGGCTGTCTCGGTGCCATCGGCTGTCGGGCGTGACGCAGCCGCCGAGTCGCGCGCCGGTGCTGTCAGCCGCGCTCCGGGGCGGCAGCGGCCGAGATAACATCGCTGTGCAACACGAGAGGAAGGTCTGATTGCTTTCAAGAGTGTTGCAATCATGTTACTGGATGCCTGGGCATGATCCTGTACCAGGAGGGATATAATTATGTCAGAGCCAAAAAAAAATAAATGTCTGGGCCTGTGGTATTTGCTGCGCTTGAGCCATCACGGGTTCGTGCTGATGGATTCGGTGCCGTTGGCAGCAGCGCGGTCAGAGGTTTGATGTTATCAGCCCGTTGTGGGCTCTCCCTTGTCCTTCCCGTACAGAAATGCTGTGCACGCAGCCGTGGGACCAGAGGTGCTCCGAGCCCTGGAACAGACGCTTCCAGCTGAGTGGAAATACTGGTGGTGGTGCAGCGGTTGACTCACGCTGCCTTATCTTGTCCCACCGACACCTCGCAGCCATCGTCCCCTGGAGCAGCACGCCCAGCTCTATTTCCTCCTCAGCCTCCAAATCCCAAAGCCTGCGGCCTGGAGCACCTTCCTGTCATTAGTCCTGGCTTTAGGGCATTGCCACAGGTGTTTTGTTTCTCTGCAGACACAGGGATCTCTGGGCCTGCATCTCCCAAGGGATGGATGGTCTTCTGAGAACACAGACCCTCTAAGCACGAGGCCTCCTCCCTCTGCACCTGCCTCTGCTCTCTCCTCGCAAACCTCTTCTCATCCCTACCTGGGGTGAGCTCTTGCTGACAGCCTTGTCCCCTGTCCTGCCCCCTCTGGGCTCCCTGGGACCCATCGCTGCGGGATGTGGGGACCCTGGCACAGGTGCTCTTCCTGCTGTGGGCTGCAGAGTGTCCCATTTCAACACGGAAGGTGTACCAGCTTTTTGTCTCCACTGTGGGTGCTGCAATCCCCGTTGCTCCATCCTCCTTCCATGCTTCTCGTTATTCTCGTACTGAGCCTTCATCACCCTTCATCAGCGCAGCCATCCCGACGTTACCCTTCCTGTCCAGCCCTCCCTGGATGGTGTCACAGCCTCGTTTCTCCTTCCATCGACACAGAGGAAACCTCCATCCTTTCCTGACTCTGCAGATGCAGTGAAGCTGTTCTTTGTGCTTTCCTCTGAGGGATGAAGCTGATTTGGTTTTCGCTTCCCTGCTCTCTTTCCCCCTCTACCTGCAGCACGAAGCTTGGTACTCACAGCGCTGCCCTTTGGCTGCTCTGCAGGGACAGTCCCTGGAGATATCACAGAAATAGAAAATGGTTTAGAATGGAAGGGACCTTAAAGATCATCCCTGTAGACCTGTCTGTCTCAAGACTGTTCCTCTGCATATCCACAGAACCACAGATTTGGCTGAGTGAAAAGGGACCTTTCAAGGCCGTCCAGTCCAACCTTCTCCAGGGAGCAGGGCCATCTGCAACTAGAGCAGGTCGCTCAGAGCCCCAGCCAACCTCCCCTGGGATGGGGCCAGGGATGGGGCAGCGACCACCTTTCAGGGCAACCGGGGCCAGGCTCTCACCACCTTCAGTGTCCAAAACCTCTCCCACCTCTCCAGTCTAAATATCCCTCTTTGTTTCAACCCATCCCCCCTTGTCCTGTCCCAACAGGCCCTGCTCCAAAGTCTGTCCCTGTCTTTCTGACAGGCCCCTTGAGGTCCTGAATGGCTATCATCTTTGGTGCTCATCCATCTACAGCTCATCACCTCTTGGCTGAGATCTTGCTTTAGGTATCTGCAGCACAGGCTGGAGCCTGGTGTCTGAGTTTCCAGTCCATGGCCACAGATCCAGCTGTGGACATGGGAGAGCCTGGGACTGAGGCTCACCTGGCCAGAGGTAGTTGTCCCCATTGGAATGGGGTGTTTTGCACCTTGGCTGCAGGCAGACATCCCATCCCTTCTCTTCTCACCTTCCTATCATCCCTGGACATCAAAAAGCCTGTTTTTTTCCTCCCACCTGCTTGTGCTGCCTGCTCTTCTTCATCAACATCTCCACTAGCTCCACTATTACTGAGACAGCAGCTGGTCTCATCTTGGAGATGGTGACAGCATCAACTCTGAGCTATGAAGGCTACAAATGCGCTTAAGAGAAGCAAAGCATCACTGAGACTGGGCACAGATCCACCTTAGGATACGCTGTTCACTCATGTAGACCAGATCTAGCCTGGCCCAGCTTGCACCTTGCTCCCTGAAGAACCAAGCAGCCCCTGCTCTGTGTCAATCTGCTCCCCACGTGTGTTCCTCTGCCTTAGGTTCCTCCGTGCCGCGATCCTGCCCCTCAAACACATTTATGGCATCAAGATCCAGGTGTGTGGCTCGGAGCATCTGGACATCGAGGAGCCCTATGTGATAGTTTGCAACCACCAAGCTTCCCTTGACCTCATGGGTAGGTGCAAGGGAGGAGGGAGGCTCATCACTGCATGGGTAGCATTTAGGGTGCTGCAGGGGTGGACCAAGCTCACCCTGGGGGGTCTCAGTGAGGCCAGCACCAGGATTTGTACAGGACAATGTGGTGGACCTAGGGAAAAAGTGCTGGTGGGCCAGGAGCTTGTAGCTCTGGGTGTGGTGCAGAGAGAGGATTGGGACAATGGAAGAAAATGCCAGGTCTCTATCACCACAGGTCTGGTTGGTTCTGGGTGCCACTGGGCAGGGATGGATCCTTTCCTCTCCCATCCTTCCTCCAGGCATGGTGGAGATCATTCCTGACCGCTGTGTACCTGTTGCCAAGAAGGAGCTCCTGTACATGGGCACCGTAGGGTGGGCCTGCTGGCTCAGCGGCCTCATCTTCATCAACCGCCATAAAAGAGAAGATGCAATCAATGTCATCTCCCAGACGGCCAGGACCATGCGGCGTGACAATGTGAGGCAGGGCTGGTGGCAGAGGGAAGTCAAGAAGCAAACACCGATGGGGATAGGGGGGGAGGGTTGACCTAGCAGGATCCAGGGTGCTCTGGTTGGGGTCCATGCTCACGTCTCTCCTGTGCAGCTCCGAGTGCTGATTTTCCCTGAAGGCACCAGGAACCAGGAGAAGACCATGCTGCCCTTCAAGCGCGGGGCTTTCCACTTGGCCGTGCAGGCTCAGGTGAGACCATCCTCCCTCTCCACTTGCCCTTGACGAAGAGGGGTGAGTGTCCACCCTGGAGCAGTGGGGTGGGGGAAATTAGGGTCTTTTGGGGTCTGCAGTCCCCATGGACAGGCAGCCCGCTGTGCACGACCGAGGGAGGGGAACTTGCCAAAACCTGAAGCACAGCGGGAGCTGGAGGGGACCCTGTTGGGGAGGGGTTCTGTATGGAGGAGCCCCCTGACCCTCCATCTCCTACAGGTTCCCATTTTCCCCATGGTCATCTCCCCGTACTGGGACTTTTTCAGCTCCAAGGATAAGAAATTCAACTCTGGTAAGTGATGGACAAGAAGCTCCTCTGCCAGCAGGCAAGGCTGGCAGTGAGTGTGAGGCATGTGGGGCTCAGGGGCCTCCTGGTGGGACACAGAGGTGTGAGGAGACAGCTGGTGGTGGAAGGTGTTGGAGGGGAGACTTGTTTGCTGGTGGGTTCGTCTAACAACATCCTCAAGCTTCCTCTTCACTCTCCAGGGACGTGCACCATCCGAATCCTCCCCAAGATAGAAACTCGGGGCCTGAGCCCAAAGGATGTCCCTGAACTTACAGAGACTGTCCGCCGGACCATGGCTGATGTTTTCACTGAGATGTCTGCAGATTGCTGTGGGGACCAGGGCACTGAGCAGCCTCCACTCTCACGCTGTGCTGGGGCCAGTGCTGCCAGGGGGACGAGCAGCCCACGGTGCCAGAAGGACACAACCAAGACCAACAATTAGGCAGAGGGACTGAGCTCCTTGAGGACATAAGGGAAGTGGACCTGCGATCCTCTTGTCCCCTGCAGATGTGTCCACCAGAGAAAAAGCTTCTTTGGTGTGAGGGTGTTGGAGCCTGGCCCAGGCTGTCCAGAGAGGTTGTGGAGTCTCCTTCTCTGGAGAGATTTCAAAGCTGGCTGGACACTGCGCTGCTGGGCCCCCTGCTCTGGGTGACTCTGCTGGAGCAGGGGCGTGGCACCAGATGTTCTCCAGAGGGCCCTCCCAACCTGTGATTCTGTGATGGTGCCCTGCTGCAAGAGGAAGCAGAGCCGTGCAGGACTGGGCTGGGGGTTCACTGCATCATTTCCCACCCCTCATGGCGTGACTCACTGTGGGATTCACCTGTGGGCTTGCTGGGCTGCTTCTGAAAGAGGCTCCTGCAAGCTGGTGATGCTGCTCAGATGCAGCCAGCTCTGGGGAGGTGTCCAGAGCTCAGTGTGTGGCTTGGGCCAGGGGGCAGGAATTCCAGGGAATATTACCACATGGGAAGAGCATCCTTGATGTTGAACTATGAACAAGGGAGTAGGATTAAACAGTCCATAGCTGGTGGTGTGTGTGCACGGG
>VWZK01008118.1:0-36683 GCA_013396935.1 Baryphthengus martii
TTTTCCAACCTGAATGAATGATTCTATGAATTTAAATGACTCAGGCTTTAAAGTAAATTAGTGTATTCAAATAAGAGATGCAATTTAATTAAAGCTGCTGTTATTACTGCTATAATTCCACTTGTTAGCAGGAAAACATTAAGGTACTACATGCACAGTTAGAGGGTGTAATCAGAATTGCAATATTGGAATGTTGTATTCTATTGCTGGGGACAAGTGAAGCAAGACAGAGAGCCCTCCCTTGCTTCAGAAGCAAAAGTTAGATATCAAAGATGAATAGCTTGGGAAGATTCTCAGATGCAATGCTGTAAAGCCAAGGGCAAATCCTAAGAATCCTTGATATAGCTGAGACCGTGGGAGTTAATGAGTTCACACCTGCCACAGCAGGGCTGGTCGATGTGAGGAACTCTTCTCTAAACCCTTCAGTGAAGCTTCTAAGGTTGCACAAAGCTTCCTGGTAGCATAAAATTTTTAAAGCCTCGTGATCCGTCACCTAATGGTTGAGACAGAAAGGGGAGTTTTGTTACATGGATCTTTGAAAAAGTGATGTCCCCGACTCAACTTCTGTCTTTTTTGGCATGACCACACAAGAGCTCTGGCTTGTATCCAAATGCATTCCTGCCCCTTATACAGGAGGATGAAGGACCAAACCAGTGCTTGGTCTTTCAGTTAACATGCATGATGGGGATGTTCAATCACTGGTGCCCAGTATCAATTGCAAGTTCTTGTCTATCTTGCAAAAGTACTAATTTTGCTGCATGTGAACTTTTAATTTTTTATTAATTTACATGAAAATAAGTTTTGAAATATAAATTTCTAATGTTACCAGCATGCTTTCAAGACTAACGAGTTAGAGATATCCCATTGAAACAAATATATAAACTTGATTTATTTTTGTCTTAGAAGTTTAAATGCCAGGCTTCATAGCTCACTGGCAAAACTGTTAAGGTGCTCTCAACCTTGGTACAGAGCAGATTTTAGTATGGTAACCAGATGAGTTTCATGGCTGCATGAACTGAAAACTCTATGAAGGACTCAAAAATTATTTGTGAATCAATTGTATAATAACTGTTACAGGTCTTATTTGAATGTCTTTGAAGCAGATAGGATTTGCATATAAATCTATATTCTCAAAGTAATGCAGGAACTGCTTTTAGAACTCAAAACCCACTGTGTAATTATTTCATTGAAGTATCTGCTCTATGTTGGGGATACTATAAAAGTTTAAATCTAAATTTAGATCCACCAGTATCAAATTAAGCAAATACAGTACAAGTATCGATACACCACTCTTCTGTATTTGGTACACTTTTTACTTCTGAGGGTGCAAGAGTTTTTTGCTTTCTTCCAAGTTTTTTGGTTTGTTTTTTTTTTTAGAGAGTCATCTTAGTCATTAATATGTCATAGGAGTTAAATATTTAATTTTCAATACCTGATTCCTAAAATATCTGCTTTATGCCCTAAGTTTTTGCCCCTCAACTTACCAATGATGTCACTAAATGTTCTATTGCTGACTGAAGTTCTTTCAATTTGACATATAATCCTGTCCATACAATCCATGTAATGCCTGACCTAAATCGATCTGGAGACCGTCATAAATAGAGCTAGGTTGGGGACACCCAAAAGAATATATCTTTTCTGCTCTGGATGGCTACTTAATAGGTATTTGTTGTTAGTGCATTGTCATATTTTCTGCATCTGCTCATTTTTAACATACTCTGTGAGGACTTCCTTTGCTCAGTATTTTAGATCTTGAGTGTAGCTTTCTATTTACAGATGAATTTCTCCAAGGCATTAACCTAAAGAACTTTTCACTCTAACATCATTCATACTTTACAGAAACACATTTTTCTTTACATTCTATTTGAAAAGAGTTCCATACTAAAATACAGAACGACCAAGAGTATTAAAAAGCATTCATTCTGATAAATGCTTCTCTAAATTGAAAAGCAAGATGATACAAGACTTTATATTCTCTGCTTTCCATTTTCTAGTCATGTTCTTTTAGATGCAAATTTAGAAAACCTCCAAGAGCTCCTCAGTAGTTAGCCCTGTACCTGTTGTTCTGCCATTAGTAACTCTTGCAGTTAGCAGCTCTTGCTTGAGAAGTTATCACTAACAATCACTGTCATCATTAGGAGACAACTTTAAACTGATTGGAATATTTATCAGTGTGTTAGCACTCTCAGCTGAACTATAAATCATCCTAACTGACGCATGCTTTGTCACTCTCTGAAGCGTGATCCTTATTTTATTAATCCACAGGAGAAAATATATTAGAGGGGAGTGGATAAAAAGAATAATAGATTAACTGAGTAGTCTTTAGTAGACATGGCTGTCTTCAGAGAACAGTGTAAATTTGCATAGTGACAAATCAGAGAAGTTTTGTATATGGAAGACAGGGAAATAATTCCTTGAAGCTATGATGTGTGATATCATAAATGGTATTCCTTAATCTACATAATTATGAAAAGTAATGCAGATTGTCCTCACCCAGTAATTGATCTGCTCATATTCAAAAATGTGAAAATTGTTTTTTCTGCTATTAGCTGTTCCTTTGCAAGTAGGAAGATAGATTTACATGTTTTCCTTGAGTTTGGGCTCCTGCTTAAAGTACTATCATCCCTCCTAAGTATTATACTGTTTGTCACCTACACAGAAAAAAAAAAGTAGGAAAGCCTACTGGCAGAAATTTCTGATCACAGAAAGTTAATGAGAATAATTTAGTTTGAAAACGTAAGAAACTGTCTTCTTTTTTAAGACGCTTATCCTGATGTATATCCTCAATTCCTAAAACTGATTCACATCATTGGTTTGAAGCATTGTAGAAAGTCCTGAAAGACCAAAAATTAAAATCCAGTGGGGAGAACAGGGAAGGGCGATGATTTCTTATGTGTTCATGTTGTAATCTTGAGTTAGGCTGCCTTTATTTACAGTGTTTACTGGTCTCATCTCTTGACATTTGTCTGACTAACACTGATTTCAGAGAGGCAGAATTGGAATCCGTAGTCGTGAAGTCCCTGTATTGCAAAGCTACAAATAGTTGAAATGATAACCTCAGAAAAGCTATGTTTTTTTCAGCTGTAGACTAGATTTCTTATATCAGTTTTGTATTTAACTGGATTTCGTTAATGTTTTCATGCCAGATAAAAACAATAATTTGTAATAATTATTGCTGTCGTCTGATGAAGATTTGCTTTTGCTTGCAGATCATTTGTATAGATGAAGTTTGTTTTGGAAAAGTGGAGAGATTGCCCTAAGTTGTATGCTATCAAATTTAGAAAAGATACTACTGGAAGAATGAAGTGGTGCTGGGTGGAAAGTTGTAATGGCAAGAGCAATGCAGTAGGATATACATTTTTCAGCAGCATTATGGAGGTTGGAGACCCTTGGAGGAAATTGGAAAATGATGTACTCAAAAGTAAACACATCTACTCTGAGTTTTTCTCAAGCACATTTCTAAATAACTTTTATTAACACTAAATCTCTTAAAAGATTATGATATAAATCGCTCTTTTGTAGTACAGGTATTCTAGCCTATCCCATCGTGTCACATCTGGAGAAGAGAAGCCTGAGAGGATATCTTATTAATGTCTATAAATATCTGAGGGGTGGGTGGCAAGAAGAAGGGGCCCGTCTCTTCTCTGTGGTGCCCAGTAATAGGACAAGAAATAATGGGTACAGGCTAGAACTTAGGAGGTTCCACCTCAAGATGAGGAGAAACTTCTTTCCTGTGAGGGTGACGGAGCCTGGAACAGGCTGCCCAGAGAAGTTGTGGAGTCTCCTTCTCTGGAGACTTTCAAAACCAGCCTGACTAGATGATCTCTGGAGGTCCCTTCCAAACACATGCTGTGATTCTATGATTTGAATTCTCCATTTAAGGGCTAGAAGTGACCTCTAGAGATCATCTAGTCCAACCCACCTGCCAAAGCAGGATCACCCAGGGCAGGCCACACAGGAACAGATCCAGGTGGGGTTTGAAAGTGTCCAGAGAAGGTTCTATCTTTCTGAACAGTTAAAATCTAATGATTTGAAGAGTGGAGCCTAGAACTTACCTATACTGCACACTTATAAAGAGCACTACAGCTACAAGGAGCTACTGTACAACTGTCTCTTATGTTAGGTGTCAAAAATACTCTAAGAGCTACTTGAGTTAAAGTAAAATTAAACTGATTTCTGGTCTTGTACTGCAAGGAGTTGCCCATGCAGTAGATGAGTACATGTGAGGTAGAGTAGAACCAGATTCATATGTTATATGAATTCACAAGAAATATCTCAGAAGGAGGGAGCCTGAATGTATACTGGTCCTCAGGCAGTTAGACATCATTTCCCAAAGAGATCCCTCCAGACAAGCCACTTGCATGGGCTCTGACAGGGGTAGCTGTATAAAAAACATAACCCAGAAGCTGCAAAGTGATAAAGCAGCACCATTACTCTGCACAGTTCACTCCTCTTGACTTCATTATATATGATATATTACTGTCTGCTTTATAACACGCCAGGCACAGTACTAAATGGTGGAATTTTTACTTGCTATGTTGATAAGGAGCAACATATTTAGCATCTCCATATGGAGCAAGTATTAAATTCTGATCTATTTGGCTCTTCTAGTCACTGATGGACTGAATGCAGAACCTTTGCTTTTTTCTTTCCAATTCTTGAATAAGCCAGACTTTTCTTGAAATATCAGTGCACCAAATACTTCACAATAGGAGGAAAAATCATTTACAAGAAAAGAAGTGTGACAGCTTCTTAGACCCCAGTGTCCTACTAATCCTATTGCTGGTAATTCTGAGCTCCATATTCCTTAATGACATTCCTAAATAACAAAAAATATTTAATATTTGCCTTTTGGTGTCCGCACAATGAGCAAATACCAAAAGCTTCATGAAAAGCACATTAAACAAAAAGAAGCTTACAGGAAGACTGGGGGAAAATGTTTCAAATACACAAGCCATATTGTTCTTTTGAAATATGATCTGATCTTTTATCACAGAGTATTTTTCATGGAAAAGAACAACCTGTTTTAAATATTTCCTCTGTTCTTCCTTCTAATTCATGTAGGTCTTGCAGACTAATAGTAGGCAAAATATAACCACTGAAAAAGCTCATTTACACGTTCTTATTTCCTCCCAAGTACTTTTCTAAATCACTTAAGTGAAATTCAGGGAGTCTTAGACGTGAATAATTACAGCTGTGATCCCTGTGAGATTCTACTGTAATATTAAGTAAAACATGTATCAGTCAAATCTCTGCTGTAATGTGGTTGGGGTTGATCTGGTTGAGTTGTAAGAAATTCAACTGCTTTAATTGTCAAGCTAGTAGTAAATTCTATGGATTGTGAGAAATCTTTTTTTTTTTCAAAGCAAAGCCAAGATTAACTTTGAACTATAGTGTTTAAATCACTTCCCTGAGCTAGAGGAAGCTGGATTCCTGTCCTTGTGCCAATTAATATCTATACAAAGGGGAACAGAATTTAATGCTTCCCATTTTGGAATATATTTGTGTATATGGTTTAAGACAAGCACATTCCTATAGCATCCATAAGAAGATGAAATGCACCAGGCTGCAGACTCGCATACCAAGTGAACAAGCACATATATCTCTTTGTGAATCAAAAATTAATGATTTAGAGATTGATGTCTCAAGTTTCTAGCTGGAGAACTTAGAAGCCAAAATTCCACTTACCTGATAAGAAAGTTAGCATTCCAGGAGATTCTTACTTGCATGGAGGAGAAGGGGTGTTTATCCTCCCTTGATCCACTCGTGGAGGTTAGAGTTTGAAATCCTGAGTAAAGCAAAGAGGAAGCTGAGCTGAGAGCAACAAGTATAATGAGCAAGTGTCTGACAAGTAATTTCTTACAGACTCCAAATTGTTTGTTTTTCTGCTTTTTCATTCTGTCATGGGAAAGTGTACGGCATTGCTGTTTAAAAGCTATCAGAAAGACTAAAATGAATGAGGAATAATGATTCATATGGAGAACAGTAGGGTGTTGGTGTCCTATAGGGAAGCATTGCTCAGTTGACAATCAAAATATCAGTACCTGCCTAACTTCTTTACTACTCATTTATTGTGTGGCTATTCCTATTAACCATATAACAAATATTTCAATCTTTCGTGCTGTTCTTGGTATTATCTAATTAGTTTGAATGGCAGTAAAGATCAGTTCTTACTGTGTGCCCACATGGTATCACAAAGAGCCCCTAATAATGCAGTAAATAACAAAATAAAGATTAATACTCTAAGCTGTCTGCACATGCGTGCAAGATGTGAGGAAATTTTCATGAACTCACTTAGGGCTTTTTAAATTGTAAATTGTTTGTGAAAAAGCCTTGAGCAAGTCTAGTAGAGCTCAGAAAATAGTTATACTTCTGAAAATGAGAAAGTAGGCCTCACAATATGACCTATGATCAATGGCTAAGAAATCTTTAAGAGCTACAATTTAAAATGTGAAGTTTTATTTTATTTTCAGGCCTCCCAGTGCTTTTTAATCTCATTCTTTTTTTTTTTTTTTTATGGGAGGTTATTTTACTTGTGATTGGATTTTTTCCTTGTATTTTGGAATTGCTTAAGGCTTGCGTGACTCAGCAGTGAAAGAAAATCTGTTGATCAATTTTAGAATGTTTCAGATGAGAGTTCTCATATAATCTAGTTTGTCATAACTACATTGGTGTTAATAGATCTGAGATAGTTAATAATGAGACCTACCCCCTGTGTTTTAAAGGCAACATTTTACTGTATATTAAGTGGAAGATTTTCTGAGGGGAGGGTTTAATAGAGATCAGCTGTCTGTCTCACCCTTTCTTATAGGAGTGACATGTCTATTCCTCGTCACACAAGACAGCTCCACAGCTCTGCACAATCTCCTTTCTCCTCTGCCTTCATACCTCTCATCCACACCATGACTGCATCTATCTGATATATTGAAATCACCAAAAAGCTTAGGATGTTATTAATTTCTTTGTGAATGATGGTTTTGAAAATCCTCCAGTCTATCTGTGTTCTAACTACAATTTGGTCAAAGAACAGTCTCTGAATTCTTTGGGGAGAGCTATCACTGTCAAGTTCAGTGCTGGTGGTAATGTCACCAAGGAGGTGGTCTTAAATGACAGTGTCATGAACTTGCCAAGAGGTTTTTGCTGGCTTGCTGGGGTTCTGGCCAAACCCTTCAGCGTGATGGACAGGACAAGTACAGATGAAGCCTTTGCCCTATTGCAGCTACAGAGTGGCTGATGATGAATAGAAATTACTCCCAATCCAATGTATTGTATTTTATAAGCACAGTTGAGCTGTCTCCAGTTTACTTGTGGGCCTGAATAACTTTCCTTTGAATAATTGTTCTTAACGGGCATTCATACCGATGAACGTATACTGTTTTTTTTTCCCCACAGGCTCCTATTCACCAAATGCAGAGGTTCTGTGTTTACTTTAATGCTGTCTGCTTTGCTTTGTGGTTTGTTTGGGTATTTTTTTCCATACACGTTACTTCATATTTGTGGCAACTTCAGCTTTTGTGTATTTAGTTCAGTTGGATTGTCCGTTTTCATGGTATGTTATTTTAGCATGTGTTTCTCTGTATTTTGCATGTAGAAAACCTCCAGTTTACAGAGGCTGTTTCAGGATACACTTACTCAGGCCAAACTGTTCTGAATTTGAATCACAAAATTTCAAAAGAAATCCTTTTCTCCATTGTTTAAGTAGTCCAGGTAAAAAAACTCAGAAGAATATAGGATAGTATTTGGGAATTTGTAAAGAAATGGTCATGATTTTATAGTACAACATGAACTCTGTTTAACTGAAGTAATTAATTGGGGGAAATTATGGACTGTCATAGTCAGGAGATTTATTCATAGAGGACCTTGTTTAATACAATGCTGAGACTAAACCTACTATCTTTATAATCTGGGCATGTAACTTTCATTAATATTAGAGTTGTGTGTGCGTGAACTGAGGATGCCTGTACTCCATAGTGTTTAATTGCTGTATTCAAAACCATTCTTCTCCTTACAAAGGATTTAGTATTAGTATTGTTTAAAATTATTTATGGCTTATCTTCAGTAAATAATGTTGGATATTATTTAGCCATTATTTAGAAAAGAAATGTTACAAGAAGTGGTTAAATAAATGACATTCATAGAATCATAGAATGGTTTAGGTTGGAAGGGACCTCTGATGGTCCAACCCCCTTGCAGGGAGCAGGGACGTCCTCAACCAGATCAGGTTGCTCAGAGTCTTGTCAAGCCTCACCTTGAATATGTCCAGAGATGAGGCCTCAATTACCTCCCTGGGCAACCTGTTGCAGTGTTTCACTACCCTCATGATAAAGAACTTAGTCCTAACATCAAACCTAAATCTGCCCTCCTGTAATTTAAAACCATTGCCCCTCATCCTGTCATTACAGGCCTTTGTAAAGTCACTCCCATTCATTACGTATGTAGGAACTCTATTAGCTTCCTTCCTTGAAATATTTTCAAATCTTACACTAGTGTATGCTATGGAAGAATCAGTTTATCTATGAGGGTTTTTTAATCTATAGTTTATATATGCAGGTTTTCAGGAACTGGGGTTTTAAGAATTTATTATTCTCTAATAGTGAAAAGTCAGAAGATAACTCAGGTCAGAAGGGACATTGGGAAATCTCTTGTCCAAGCCTTTGCTCTAAGCAGGGTCAGTTATGGGCTAAGACTAGGTTTCCTGGACCTTTACCAAGTTAGATTTGGAAATCTTCCGAGGATGGAGACTGCAACATTATGCACACATATATCCCCATGACAGTAATTTTAGTATCATAAATATATACTCTTACTACAGGCTCCCCAGATTAACTACACCTTGGGAGCCCCACCCAGAAAGGTCCTTATGTGCTCAGAGGCAGGTCTGTTGGAAAGTGGTTGGAATTTACACCAGCTAGCATCTCCTAGGTGCTACAGGTTACCTGAGAAGTGTTAAATACTGGCTTCACCCTTCAGTTAATGGTCAAAGATGTGGTTGTACTGAAATGGGAGGAATTAGGCATATTTATTCCTACTAAAGATCAGGTCAATTAACATGTGATTAAGGCTCTTAAGTCAAGAAGTAAGTACATGCAATTTAGCAAAACGTCAAGTGATTGAATTGATTGGGCTTGGCACTTATACTGCCAGAAGGAAGAGACGACTTTCTTAAGTGCCTGATAAGGGCGTATTATACTTGACAAGCAAATGTCAGCTCTATTATAACTACCAAAACAACCCTTATGCAGAAGATGTTTATAAAATATATTTATGTTAATTCTCATAATAATAAAAAAATGAGGATAGTGAGGAATACAAGCTCCATCTGTAACTGCAAAACAGTAGCTGCATAGCTTGGCACTGGTTCAGACGTCTTCAGAAATTTTAGTTCTTTCATTAAGGATGGCAGAAGCAGCCTCAATAGATATATTTACAGCCTCACATTGAAGATGCTTTTGTTCTCACTGAAGTGTGAGGGGCAGCAGAAGTTATTTAAACTTACTTTTTTCTAGAAATGAAATGCCTGGTTATGTTGGAGGTATTTTAAGCTCTTATTGAGGCAAGTTCCAAAGCTAAACATTTCAGTACTGGGTTCTGCAAGTCTTTGTGTATCTTCATCCTCTTACTCCTTGTCTTGAAAGAGATTTGAGTCAAAGATATGTCTTGTTTACAGTAGTGGAGTTCACAACTGTTTGTTTTATAGGAAACTAGAAAAACACTAATATAGCATCCAGAAAGAAAGTTAAATAGATAGAAATTGAAAAATGAAAATGCCTACCATGTGCTTCATTGGGAAGATACAGAGCAATTGTGTAATGAATAGTAGACATTACAGTGCATTATTAGACTGGTTTTTGAAGCAACTACCGATTTTTTTCAAGCTCTGTTTATTTTGATTTTTTTTTTCATGAGCTAAGATTTAGCTCTTACCTTTTCATAAAAAAAGCTGCAGTCCACTTGTAAGTAAATATCATGAAATATGCCCTCTACAAGAGGAAAAAAGCAGGAGTGTAATCCCCGGTCCCTGACAGTCTGTTTCTTCTCAGCAGATGTGCTACTGAATAGAATGGCCAGACTTTAGCATTTTTTACTGTCTTCTAACAGCATATGACAAGTGTGTCATGAAAAATTAGATATTACTAACTACTGAACAGTGCTTAATTTACTTACCCGTACATTTGCCCTTTCTCTTTGACAGCTCAAGCTGAATAAATGCTATCTCTGGCTCTGAACCACCAGCTGCATAGGGCAGAAAGGTCAGACTTTCACATCATAGAGTGAAAACTCTTTACACTGAATAGTAATGTGGCTCCTGAGTCGCTACCATTTGAACTAAACTGCCTGAATGGTCAATGTATTAATTGTTACTGGCCTTTACTCTCTGAGTAAACGATGTGATTTTAATGCAGGTGAAGCATGAATTAACTTTAATGAAGTAAAAAAAAAAAGATTTCTCAAGATAGGTATCTATAACTGTATGTCAGGATTCCTACCTCGAACAATGCAGCGGGCAGGTCCTCAGCTATGGGCAGATGCATTTTGTTGAAGTCAAAAACCTCTGCTACTGACTGTGACCTATAGAATTAATCGACTGCATTGTTTGGAGGAGGATGCTGAATAAATCTTTAGATATACTTAAACCTCCAAACTCCTTTAGAAATACAGATGGGAGTATAGTGTGTGTGTAAAAAAAAAACAAAAAAAAAAAAACAAAAAAAAACACCACACAAAAAAACCCACAAACAAAAAAACTCTGCATTTGTTTTAATGTTTACAATACTGTACTAGCTCAGAATATTCTTCACACATGTCTGTAAGCCCAATAAAATCAAATTTGCAGATGGAATAGAATTGATTACCTTAGCATCCTTTGCCAATGTTGTCCACAATTTATATTTTAAGCAGAAAATAAGGTCACACTAAGGGCAAAGACCCTGCTCCAAATTCCTTTGAAATCAATGGAAACTTTGACAATGACTGCAGAATATTTAAAGGTCAGACTGTATGGTCCAAATCCTCATGCTGGAAATTTTCCCAGTGGTCAGGATTGGACACTGAACAAATATGTGCGGAGAGAAACTCGCATCCTGAAACAGGCAGTAGTGGTTTAACTGTAAGCCTTATAAGGAGGCAGTATTTTGCTGTTAAAAGTGGGGGTGGAAAAAAGGGCGGAGAACTTTTTTAAAAAAAAAAAAGTAATGCCATTTTAAAGAACAACAATCCAGTGTGAAAGAACAATGATCCAGTGTGTTTGCTCTGATTAAAGGGAAAACTGGTAAAGAGAAACATGACTATTGGATTAGTAAACTCTTCCAGACTGGAGCTATATCTACCCTGTTGGCTCAATCGTGTGCTTTTCAATGATGGCTGATATTTTTCAATTAAAGTGTTTATTATTTTATTTCTGTGAATATTGACAGGACTTGGATCCAGACTGTGGTTGCTCAGCACTTTCATCATCCCTACTATCTGGAACATAGCTTTTAATATATGCTTTTACCACACTTGACTTTTTAAAAATGCCAAGTCTGTCCAGTGATCGTTACACTAGGTAGTTTTTGAGCATTCTCTGCTTTGCTTGAATCTAGTACCAGATGGGCTCAGGTCTGGGTGGTCATTACCTCTAGATGCTTCCTAATGACATTGTGTAGGCTACAGAACCTATTTTCATATCCCTGAAACTTTTGTAGGGTTTCAGTATCATTAGGATTTCCAGAGTCCTCTCCATCTCCTGCAAGGAGGTAACAACTTTAGTATTTTCCCTCCTCACTAAGTAAAGGTTAGCCTTCCATTCTTGGTAGTGTGAAATGATGAAAAGGCTTTTGGACAGTCTGTGTATTCAATCTCATAAATTATTTAAATATATTTGTGTTACTTTACCAGGCAAATACTGGATTCTAACCATATTTATCATTACATTTTTTTTAAGTTTTGTGACATATATTGTAGTAGCCTTAAAATTTTCCGCCAGCGTTAAAGGAATTCATGCCTGTAGCTAAATGGAAAAGTAATATGGTTATTTCTTTGCATTCACAATAAATTTTTTATGCTGTTCACCCCAAGGCACTTAGTATTGAGTGAAATGAACTCTTTAATCAGACATGAGACCTCATTGTAATTGTAAATCTGCAGTCAGAAAGAGCCTTAAGAGTACTTGTGATACAACTGTAATATGCTCCAAGTTGAACAGTTAGAGCTCAATGTTTAGATTAATATGGAGTGGAGAGACTTGATCTTTCCCTGCAGTATACAGAACCTCACACTTGGCCTTACAAGTTTTGAAACTAACCATTTTCTTTGTTCATGTATACATTGCACACTATATGCATAGACAATCACACACATGAATTTAAGGCTACTATTGTGTAAATGTGTTGGATAAAATATATATTTTTAGGCCTCCAACATTAATGTTGCTAAGGATTGAGAAGCTTGGCTAGTTAAGTGACCAAGTCATTTAATTTTCTCATCACAGGGAAACAATCTCTTCTATAAAATGATCTGTGGAGACTTGGGGAGTGTTTGGATGAGATAAGGTTTGAGGAAAGATGGCTGGCTAATAGTCAGGAAAATGTTTGTTGTGTTCTGTGTTTGAGCACTGCACGAGGTGGTTTCTTAGCACTCTGGGACTACTGTGTGTGTGTAGGAAAAAAAAATAAAATTAAATTAGATAAAGTTCTAGTAATTGTTGCATTGTTTTGGTAGGAATATTGAAGTGACCAGTAGGTCGCTGTCTAAGAACAACCTAGATCAAAACTACCTCTCTCAGAGCATGGGAACTGCATTGAAGGTAGGCTTCAGAACAGACAGTTTCGTAACTTATATTTTGCTGTAGGCATTCACAGTTGCATGTTCACATAAATTCAGAACATGAAATTTCTCATCAAGTTATTTGCTCTAATTGTCCTTTGGTCCCATTTTATGCAGCATGGTGGTTAACTTCTGTGCAAAGCGAGCAAGATCTATTTGCAAAACAGCAACAAGAAAGAATTATGTTGCACAACTAATCAATTTTTTCACACATGAAAAATACATAGCATCATAATGAAAAACTGGGCTTTGATGAAAAACACGTTTTCATCAGCCATCAGGTTTCTGTGCCTGGTTAAAACGTCAGTAGTGAATAGCTTAAAATCATGGACACCCCCAATATTCACCAAATTTATCTTCCTTGTCTGTTTCCATTTATTATAAGGAACACAGAAGTTATGACTAGACAAACATGTAGGTGTTGATAACTACATGCAATTTTACCAATGCCTTAATAGACAAATATACATTACCTATAGGTGTGAGAGATAAGAAAATAGTCTTGAACAAAGTACTAAAATTCTGCTTGTGCCTTTACCCACTGTTGACTTCACAGCTACCCGAAGCCATTATCAACAAGGTTAGTGTTTTCTGTACCTATTTATTTTGAGGAAAACCGAAATTACAGTAACCATTCCGGTATGTGTTCTTCATCCATCTCAGATTTTATTTTTAGAGCCAGCAGCCTCCAATTGAATAGAAGGACCAGTATCCCTTGAGAAAGAAAATAGTGAAAGGGAATAGGAAAATACGAGCAAATGGAAATACCCAATTATGAGCACTTGATGAGAGCTAGGGAAAAAATAGAAGGAAAATGAGAAGAAATAATTCCGTAATTCTTGGCTCAGTGATGCTTTCTGGATCAAAGGATGTCACAGAAATACATCTGCTGTGATTAAAAAGACTTTAAGATAAGGAACATTTTGGGGCATGGTTGGTGCTGCTGAATATTGCTGACTACATCTTTTCTCCCAGGAATGAGAACAGTAGGCATTGATGGTTTCCAAGAACTTGAAAAACAACCTTTTTGTTTAATTAAATTGAGAAAGTCCCTCCAATGAAGCTTTCTTTTTTTGAGATGTGCTTTCTCATGGAAGAACTGACTATTCAGATCGCTGTTGTTTGTTTGTAACTATGAATGGTGAAGATCTACCCAATCTTCAGCTCACTGTGGTCAGATAATCAGAGAAGGATGCAACTTTGAAAACTGGGGATTGTTAAACCACAAAAAGCCAAAAATATTGAATTATGCTTTTAGCCTAAATTGTTCTTTTGTGAATATATTTCAGATTTCCAAATGATGACAAAAAGGTGGCATACCTGTAACTGATATCTTATAAAAGCAGTATAGTTTTAAAATGGTTTATAAAGGAACACTAAGTGATGCCACATGGCCTAACACCATTGAAATTGTCTTTATTTCTCAAAAGCAATTCTACCATACTTTTCCAGAGGCATCTGCAGAATATAATGAAGTATTAATGAGACTGCATTACACTGCTGTAGGTTTGTCATGAGTGGAGCAGAAAATGAACCACTCCTGAGTAATAGGGGGGCATATTTGCTGGCAATCTTGTGCACTCCCAGTGAAATACTAATCTGCTGCTTACTGACCTGTTTTGTACTCAGGTACAGGTAGCCCTGTAGCATTTACTGTGGGTTACTGTATCAATTTTACTACTTGCTTCTCTAACAAATGTAGTCACCAAACTCTAGCTTTACACTCTTGTCTCCCATTATTTCCCTTTTTACCCTTTAAAAGACCAATGGCACCATATATACTGTTCATACTTCTGTACTTTACTTGCTCTGTAATTCATATATTTACAATAATCCAACAAAAACATTCATTGCATGTGCACAGAGGACCCTCTGTCAATTATTGTCATCTATATTGATTTATGCCAGCTGAAGCTTTGAACTAATGTTTTAAATGTAGAAAATGTGTATCAAGACAATGGAGCAGATTCTAGCTGGTTTGTAAAGGGGGGTGTGTGTGTGTATATAGCACGGAGAATATTGCTCAGAGAAACTTCTACATCTCTCTTGCTGAGGACCAACAATAGTGGAAACCAAGAGCCCTCAAACTCAGGAAGTGCTAATCTCTCACTGATCTTGAGGCGCAGTGGGATACACACTTCATCGAGTGTTCTGAATACTGGTTAAAATAGTTGGGGGGAAAAAAGGAAAGTGTCCTTATTTTACAATAAGCCACACAGCAAACACTGCCCTAAAACCTGGGTTAGAGGCATAACATAGTCTGTGGAGTGAAAATAAATGTTAATTTTGTAGAAATACCTTTGTTCCAGATCCACTCTTTAGGAGCTCTGATTTTGCATTTTTATACTTTCGGTCTGTTGCTATTACAAGGTAGATCAATTCTGTTTACATTCCACATATAAACAAATGTAAAGAACAGCACACATCTAAGCATATGAGACAGAAATAGATGTCAAAGCTAAAATGTGGCTGTATTTCAATATGCTGTGGTTTTATCCCATAGTACATTGTGATATATATGTCATTTCACAGAAACATAAAAACTGACTGTGCATGCATTAAGGTCTGAGGAATTATCTGTAGGTTTGACAGCTTTTCAAAACTTAAGACAATATAATTGAAATTTTAATTGGTTTGCAATGAAGTAGTTGTTCTGGAATCTTCTTCCTTCTTAATAAACCTGTAGCACAGCTCTCAGCGGCTTAAGGAAAAGTACTTGGCCTTTTTCTTATCCACAGAATCTTCATGCATAGATGGATGTCTGCGTCAATTGTCTCATCTCCAGACTATCTCATTTACATATTTCATGCTTTCTGCTTAGAATGCTCCATGGGACAGCCAAGATTTAAATTGTGTGCCGTCAGACACAACTGGTTAAGGGGAGGATACATTTTTGTTTTATTAATATTATGAGTTGCATGGAACATTTACTATCCTAAGAATAACATACTATGTTATTCATATAAAAAATTATGGTAAAGAATTGTTGCAAGATGAAGTTCCCAGAGCTTAAAAAGTGCCAAAATTACAGGATTTGTGCAATCTCTCCTGCTCATGTCTTCCACTTTCCAGTATTACTCCCCCTGTATTTTGAGAGTCTTGAGCTAAGGAACTCTTTTCTTTTATTTTTTCTGTTTCATTTCATTCCTTTCTCATACCAGATACATTTTGCAGATGTCATGGCACAGTGAAATGATCAAGTAGTGACTGAGTGGGCAAGTGAAAATGCAGCAAGTTCTCAGCTGTAGGTCAGTCACACCTAAAGATAGTCACTTTGTTTCCTTTCGTGTTCTGATGCTGAAGAAGGTAGTACAGGTGAAGATTCCCTCAATATTTGCCAAATAGAAATCTCAGTGTGAATTTTGCACCTTTGGTGCCACCTAAATGCCTATTACAAGTCCCCCCATAAAAACTAGTGACCACTTGAGGTTTCCAGGTAAGCGGGCATACTGCTGTTGTATCCACTGAAGATTAGGCATCTTAGGACCTTGAATGGAGATAGGCAGATTCCTCTCAGAGGTTCCTTCAGGGAACCCTGTGCTCCTAAGCAAATTAGAAGGCAGAAACTTTGGTAGTCTGCTCGGTGCAGGCTGTTACGTATTTTGCTTTACAGGCTCAGGATGGGGAAGGTATTTTACACGCAAAGGGCAGAAATGTTGTGGTTCACTGACTAATGGCTGCTATCCCACTTCCTTGTACAGCAAGATTAATTTGCTATAGGATGAACCAAATCAGCACCCCTGACAGGCAGGATGTGTGTCCTTTCAGTGGCTGAAAGGAATAGTTATCCCAGTTAGCAGTGACCTTTCAGTTCTACTGAAAGGCAGCTTAGGATTGTTCCTTTATTTGAGGATAGATATTGCTACTCTTCCTCTAAGTACTGCCAAAGAATAGCAGAGATGGTAGGTGATCCTTTGTGAGTCTTTTCTCCCCTGAACTGTACTGTCAGTCATTTTATGTTTGATCTTTCTTTATACTTACTAGTGATAGTTTGATAAGCGAGCAGAGAAATTTCTGAAGACCACCTGTCTACAGACATCACGTGTGGGTTGCTGTCCTTAATAAGAAACTCCCATCTGAACAACTTCTAATAAGAAAATTTTCTCAGATTCACATAAAAGGCTGAGATCTATATGTACAGCTATGAAATCAACAGATAGTTCCTGAAGCCATTGCACATAAAAGAGACCAAGTGTTATAACACATTTGTCTGCAGCTCTGGAATTTGTCTGCAGGTCTGGAAAAAGAATTCTGCTCAAAACAGCATCAGTCTGTGTGAATAACAGAGGTAATGAAAGAAAAAAAAAAAAGAAGAAAAAAACAAACCACAATGCAACCAAGCACAACCCCTAAAGCAAAACAGAAAAGCATTTTCAACATCTAGCTCATCAAAATTTTCTATTTTCCTTTAATCTTGTCAACACTTTGTAATGCTTTATACTGCCCATGATAACAAAGAGGGCACTCAGCTGCTCTTTAGTGTGCTCTTAGATTCAAGGTATTTGGAATTGCAAGTAGTTCTTAGCGCTAATTTATGGTACCTGCACATAGAGTGGCTTTTTCAGATTAAAAAAAAAAAACAACGGTGGGTAGAAACACAAACACTAACTATTTCACATCCATAAAATTAGAATCAAAGAGTTAGTAAAATCACAAAATAGAGTTTAATAGCTCAGCTATTGAAATCAATATGGTCATTCCCTTTCACATACAGAAGAGCTTATACTGTGCTCATCCCCAACTAATTGAAACTGCAAATACGTTAAACGCTTAATCAGCTAATTATAATCCAGAGTGCATTTTCTTGTAACATATATAGGGCCTTACTAGCTACAACATGCACTACTTTTGGCACTCGCTCTATTTCAGTAATTCTACCCAGCAGCCCTGTTTTCTCCATCTACATTTTAACCTCAGAGTTGCCTTAGAAAGAAACAGGAGTTGCCAGAGCATAATGGCTTTGACTTTAAATGTCCTGTTTAATTACAGCTTCCTAGACATTTACACTGTTCCATATGTATATTGGGCAGCTCTAAGAAAAAGGAGTTAATCTAGTAATAGCACTGAAAGGATTTCCATTTTTAGATCAGATCTTGTAGATTCCAGTATTTGAACCTCTGACAGGATCCCTCTGTCCTGATCAAGATCCATCTCTATAGTCTAATTGTTATTTTTTAGTTGTAAATATAATTCTAGATTCTGTAGAAAACATTTTAACCTTAAGAGAGCATGCGCCTAATAGGCAAAGGATTTATATATACATTCATGGAATCACAGAATCATTGAGGCTAGAATAGACCTCTGAGATCACCAAGTCCAGCCTATGACCCAACACCACAACATCAACTAGTTCAAACCTTTAATGCAAATATAATTTTTTTTTTAATTATCTGACACTTCTTTGGACACTTTGTGAAACATTTTAGGTTTCCCTCTGTTGTCCTAGGCGTTCCTGAAACTGAAGGCTTCTAAGCAGCAAAGTAATATCTTTTCTTCTTATTTCTTCATCCAGGTGGTCAAATCTCCAGATCCTTAATCAATGCTGCTACAGTGTCCATTTAAATGAGCAGAGACTAAGCTTAGATAAGGATGTTAAAATTTGGCCTAGCACTTTCTGTCCTTCTCGTGAAGGAAGCAAACAGTAAATCCATGTTGTTTCTGAAAGGGCAATTTCAGAATGAATTACTACTAGTTTAGCTCTATTTTCTTACAAGTCAATAGTAAATCTTGTATTGGTTTTAATGGGAATAATTCAGTTCTGAAGTTCTGAGGATCTGGAGTGACTAGCCACTTTAATTCACTTTAGTATCTTCCAAAATAAGCACAAAATGCACTATGAAGTCTTCCAGATCCTGAGGCTGAATCCAGCTAGCTCTTGTTAAAGTTCAATAATCCACAACTCTGTAATTGGTACAAACTTGGAGTTCTCTGAAGCAGATGCACTATGGTTTTAGATTAGGTCCTGAGCTGCTATGCTGTTAGTTTAGAAGCAAATTATAATCATTCCTATTTAAAACATGCTTATTCTTATCATTCTGAGCAATTCAGTAAAATTTACATTGCTTTTAAGAAGAGCTTTCTAAAATAGATGCTAGGATACCATAGTAATAATGAGCTTAGTAAAAATGCTTAGACTGAATGTGAACTTACTAAAGCAAAGTGCTGCATAAGGCTAATTTACAAAAGTGCCTCGTTAACTGAAATTATTTATAGCTTGTCAAATATTAAGTTGCTCAAATCAGTTCTTTGTAATTGAATTTCAGAGAAATTAACTTAGTCTGTTGTAGTAATGAACTTAGTATATTGTACGTTTTCTGTATTTAGTCCAAATTAATATTAAGTAAATATGTGTCAAAGTCTTTTTGACAAATTTTGCTTTTTTTAAACATCTAAAAAAAAAAAAAGTTAAACTTCTGTTTTATTTGCATTACACTTAAAATTAATTTAAAGCTTAAGTGAGCTTGAGAAAACCAGAAGTCATCAGAAACAAATTTTGAAAGATGGTTTGTATTGTCATGTTCATTTTGAAAATTAAATGACTCTGCCTAATAATAGTTTTCTGATTTTGCTCAGAGATTGTTTGAATTCTATTTACTCTGGTTTTGTCAGTCTTAAATGAATCCACACACTTATTTTGCTCCTGGCATATAGAACTGTCTCCGTTTGGGGGTCAGGGCAAATCCCCACACAGCAGAATTCCTGTGGGCCCCCTCTCCCGCTCCCCCTTCCCTCCCAAGGGAGGATATAAAGGGAAGGGGGACATACAAAAATATACAAAATGAGTCCTGGGATGGTGATGGATTGTGCAGAGCGCGTGGAGCCAGGCCTAGCTGAGCTAGATTGCGGTCCCAGCAGCAGCACAGTCCGNTACAGTTACCACATGTCCATCCGCCCTCAATTTGTTAACTCTTAAACCACAACAAGAACTTTTATAATGGAAAGGAATCCCAGCTTTAGCACTGCTGTGCAAGACAATCATTACATTTCAATATACCTGTATAGCAGAAATACTGGCTAGTCGTGGGCCCGTGCATGATAAAGTCTGGCTGCGAAGTGCGTAGGTGGCTCTGACCAAGCACTGAGGATTCAAATACTCATTATTGTCTTCACTTGCTATTAATTCACAAGTATACCTTTGCCAATGAGGTCTGTTTCTCAGAGATGCATAAAATGTTTTTCTAGGCATGTGCATGACTATCTTCACTTCTCTCTGATGCCTGGGAAAACTTTGTGAGATCTGTACCTTTCTAAGATGTCCCTGGGGTAATAAGCTTGCTTCCTTTATTATGTCTGTCTTTATTATATGGCAAAGACATTTCAGACATCTGCTGTAAAAAACATATCACAGTGTCTGGATTAAGGAGCTTTATGCAGCATATGAAGTTGTACTGCACTACACCATCTCTTAAGTAAAAGTAAGCTGAAAGGAAAAGGATAGGGATTGGGGAATTTGAAAATTCTTCCCGGCGTAACATATCGCTACCCTGTAAAAGGTATTGTGTTACCAGTAACATGGTCCCTTACTGTTGATGGGTTCGGTTAGCATTAATAAGAATAATATTACCAGATATAATGCTGGTTTAGTTAAAAATCATTAGTTAAAAAAATCTGATCTTGTTAAATATGACTAACTAGACTACCATTGATAGCACTAGGCAGAAATTAGAAAAAGAAACCACCTCTAAATAAATAATTCACACGAAATAAGAAAAGGTAAAATTAAAGAAACTGATATTTAGTTGTCTGGATGATGAAGTGGAACAAGTTTCTCTTCAGCGCTATCATGGAGAGGAACCATCGACCTTTGTGGCTTAAGAACTGTCCTGCACGCACACTGGGCACACTTAGCTCCTTCACAGAGCCTCTAAAGGTATAGCAGGTATCATCCAGGACATTGTTCCGGCTGTAATTGCATCATGGGTGATATTTGCGGTCTGGGAGCCTTGAAAAAAAACATTTATTTTATATGTCTACAAGTTTAAATTGCACTTGGAAGCACAATAGTACTGTTTTTGCAGCGGTTGGTTCAAATCTTTACTGTTGAACACTGGTGTAGGGTTCAGTTTAGGAGAAGTGGTTCAGATTCACCCATTTTACTCAGTAACAGCAAATTGAGGTCTTCAGGTGGAAAAACACGCGCAGAGTGTTTCAAAGCCCACATCTAACATGTACCTCTCATTACTTTAATAATTCCTGTAATCCTTTGTATATATAAATATGCATTGCAACTATGTTTGTGATCATATTTAAGCAAAGATTCTCAAGATTAGTGTAAAGTTATTAAGCACTTTGGAACAGTGGGAATGGATTAAATTGCCTATCTGTTAAACAAGAATTATAAGGTACTTTAGATAAATGTGAATAATAAAATATGAAGTAGAACTGTTAATTCCTACATGCTCTGAAAACTTAATTGTAAAGTCTACAACTCATGACTTCTGTGTTTTACTCCTTGCTTTGCTATCAGATTGATACATAGTGCCAATAGCTGTGGAGTCTAATTTTGGAAAATGCCTAAAAGCATTTCTGCAGTTAATGACACACTAAAGCATTGTCCTGTGCTGAGGTGAAATCTCAAAATTGTTTTATGCCTGCTATACAGGTTTTTCCTATGCATAATTGTTAAGAAATGTACCTTGAAAGTATATAGTCTGAAATTCAGGAAAATGCCTGGGTTTCGTCTTTCTAAAACTCACTCGAGTTCCTTAAGAAAACAGGTGTCTGCTCCTACTCAGCACCAAAGTCTAATGATAATCCTAGTAATTACAGAACATTAAAAATAATGAAAAGAAAACAACACTGAAAACTGGACAAAAATGATTTACAAATATTTGTCTAACTTCTACTCTTCCATCCAGTGACTTCCTCACTTAACCTGGGAGCCATATGATGTGGTATAGCCAAGAAGTACATAAATAATCCAGTATACAAAAAGTTGCAATAAGGCACACAGAAACTTCACAGAGTTTCAGTGCAACAGGATAAAAATGTGTGATCATTCCTGCTCCCAGTCTGAGGGCAAGTGACTTGTCAAAACAGCGTAACGTGCTCGCAGGTAGACACCTGGTACCGCCCTTGGAAGTTACCATCTCAGTGTCTGCTGGCCAGCAATGATTTATACGGCCCACTGGTTATCTCTATAATTTAAGAGGCAATTTTCTGTCTGAGAGAAACATCTTTCTTCAAAAGCACACTACTCTTGACTGTAGTGATAGGTAAATCAAAGAGGAAAATGTTTCTCCATTTGAAGATACTTAAATAAAAAGGCCAAATTTGGAGGAGAGTCGTATGGTTCAGGCAAGACTCAAGAGAAAAAGTGCGGTGAGCACATTCCTTGTGAAGATATTTGCTTCTGTCATCCATCATGGGGAGCAGGTTGCTTTTTTCAGGCTCAAACTCTTTCTTTATTGGCTATCAGTAGCTCAGGAATGGAAACAGTTGAAATACAATTCACCCTACAAATTAAATAATGATTCCTTTTCTTGCACCTTAATGGTTTTGTGTACTGAGACTTCAACTTGGTGCCCAGTGAATGAAAACTCTATCAGTGTGAGTTATGTGCCTTTGTAAACAAGGTTTGTCAAGGCAGCCTATCTAAGTAATAGACAATCCAGAGCACAGAAGAGAGAACTGATTTTATTGTGTTTAGAGGTATTCTCAAGTGTACTATTGGTGTAGCTCTTTCCATTCTGCACACCACTGAGATCATCCCAGATCTACATAACCACCTCCAAAATCTTTAGTTACATGAAATATTTCAGCTCTAAAAAATAACAGCACCTATTTAAGGCAAAGAGGAGAGAAAGTAAACTTTCATCAATTTATAGAGCGTCCACAGTGACAAGAAATTGGACAAGAAATCTAGGTAGTCATATCATGGTACATAGAAAACCAAACTAATTCTGCAGCTAAACTTTTTGACCTGGGAAAGATTCCTTTTAAATTCACACCTGATAACTGTGTAATCTTTAGCATACATGCCTACTCCAGCCAGTTGGAGAGAGAATTTTATGTGCAGCCTTAGCTTAGTTCTTATTTAGCCCCTTGAAGCTTCTCATAGAAACACATAATTATATAGCTTAACTTCTCCTGATTATGAAGAAGAGCTTGGTAATATAATTTTAGGCCTAAAGATAATTGAGAGAGAAGTCTCACGTGTGCTATTTTAAAGCTAATCTCATGATAAAAAAATATTTGCAAAGTTTAGGATAAGATGACTTGTCACTTTAGGCTGTTACATCTTGGAAACCTCTAACTACACACTTGTGACTTTAATTGCTGTAAATGTTCTACACAATATAACAGTGAAATACTTACAGCTTAGTACAGTATGTCTAATAAGAGAGAACAAAATCTTAATATTATAGGAATTTATTCAAGAATTATTTACAAAGAATTACATTTTTCACTAAAGAGTCCAGGTGACCAGTCACTTTGCTTAAGCATAATTGATATGTTAACTAAGCAGCCAAGTGCTTTAGATGTGTCTCAGTAATAAAGTAGATGTCTCTTACTTGTAACTGTTCTCCTGTAACCCACGTTTGTAACAGACTCCAAGATTTCCTTATCAAAATGTAGCATGAATCAGAGAATACTAAGTATTATTTGCAAAAGAAATTGTCTGTGTTGTAAGACTACATGGTATGCGTAGGCCACCTTAATAAAAAACAAAATAACATATTAGTTTATTTATCTGGGGAGCAGTAAGTAACCTGCTGTCCAGTTACTACATTGATATGCTGTTCTCAGCCCAAGAGAATTGTTGCCTGTCTTCATCTGTTTTGAAGAAGATTATAAAGGTCATTCAAAAAAATCCTAATAATAAATTCCAGTACAATTTCTGTTGTGTTCTCATAGCAAAATGCCCCCAATACTGATTTTTGGAATACAGAATATTTGTCAATAAGTGCAAAACATTAGCAGAATTGCGTGCAGGCAGTTATAGGCAAACATATTTCAAATTGTGTTTTGTTTGTATGACAGATCATGGCAAAAGAGCAAGTCTCTCTACTTGCTTATGTATCCTTTCACTGCAAGTCAAAACAATATTGCAGTTCATGCTGTGTTAGCAGTTACAGCTTAGTTCCTGGATCATATATTTTCCTTTCTTTCACCTCTTTTTAAAATGAGTTTAAATTCCTTGAATAAATAATAGGACAAACTTTATAAATTAGGCAAACTAAACAAGAAGAATTACTGAGACCAGGTAATCAAAAAGCCACTTTGATCTGAAATGAGAACAGCTACTTATTTGGAATAATACTAGATCAGCTGTCTTTAAGAGCATACTTGAGAGATTTTAGAATAAATTATTTAAAATTAGTAATAATATTTAATTAACTGTATAGCAGGCATGAAAATGAGGCAGCACGTTATTTCTTAACACCCCGACATTTCTCAGATATTCGGTCTTAATGCTCATGTCAATGTGCTATACTCCTGTTACCTTCATTTTATTATCTTGTAGAAACACTGAATTGGAACATCCAGTCATAATCATTTTTCATTCAAATTGATAACAACTTTGAAATTTGTGCTATGAAAGTAATTGCATTATAAGAAAGAAAGTAAAAAAAAATAGGTCATTTGAATATGAGGGGAATTATCATACAGTGAGAACACATTCATATCTCCTCTTGCATACAGCCTTTCAGGCAAAGTTGCACATACAGCATTTTCCTATTCACTTGAATGTTTTAAGTTTTAATGAATTATGAATGATATTATAGCTGCTATTGCCTTACACAGCACTTTGAAAAATGTTTCTAATTACGGTGACCTGTGACTGTTCTCATTAGTTTGTCTCTCTGAAATTAGGAATGTGACAGGGTTCAAATAAATATTAGAAATTCATAACAAATTATTTTTTGCAATAATTACATAAAATAATGTTTTCTGAGTCAATAATTTATCTCTCATAATGGCATGGGAAGATAACTTTTCTGAAAATCAAATTTCAAGCATGATGACATTGCAAAACGCGTATCTAATAATAGAAACGCTTGGGTCCATTCAGACTGCCTATAGCTGCTCCTAGGAGGAGTGTATAGAAAAAATGTCACAGGAAACTGCATCCATCATTCTGTGAAATGCTTTCTCTTCATAGCTGGTGTGAAGGAGAGCTCCTCTGTACAGCACCCGTTAAACCACGGCTGAGATCCCAGCTGTCCCCTAGTGAAATGAGCTGACAAGCTAAGGCCAAAGATAAAAGTCAGAGTAGTTTATATCTATCAAGTTATGGTAAGAAGAGTAGCTTTACTCCCAGACAGGTTTCAAAACTTTACTTTTTGCTAGCTAATTTTGCAGCCTAAGCCAATTTAACATTGTCTCGCTGCAGAGCATCCTAGGTGGTGTGCACTACATCTGTGCAGACTTGAGGGTGTGTGCTATTAATGCTCTGAAAAATAAGTGCTAACTTTTGACAGGTTCCCATCAAAACTTTCACTGTTTTTCTGCAGCAAGAAGTTATGTTAAGGCTTTCAAACTTCATAGACACATATAATGTGAATGTCTATGTACTTTTTTTAAAAAATAAAAGTTTAAAGATAGGCAGCTTAAAAGAAAAAAGAAACCCCCTCTACCTGCCCCCTCCTCTAAAAAAAGACAAATAACCCAAGATTCCAAGCCCTCCCCCCAAATATTCAACTGTAACTAGTTCTCTGTAAAGTGTAAAATTGAGGGGAAAATCTGGCAAAGATTTACCTGAGAATACATTTTAAAGGGAAAGATCCTCCACAGCAGAAGGAAGATTCGTAATGAAATGTTCGAGTTTTTTGTTCTTTCATTCATTGCATAACTGTGATGAATGAATCCTGGGAGGAGAACAGAGGAGGTGTGGGCTCATAATGTGTTAGGAAGAGAAAGAGATTTCTGTAAGTGGCTCTACGAGAGCAAGATACTAATGGCGTCTAGCTGTTAGATATTGCTTCTCTGCCAAAATTTGCTGATCCTACAGCTGACTAAGCAGAGAAAATAAATAAATGTAAAAGTTCTCTATCTACTTCAGTAAAAAGTGAGGCAGCCTAATTCACCAACAAATATTATTTAAGGTTTTCCATCTCCATATGTGAAGAAGTTAGTAAAGGAATAGGAAATGATGTTTGCTCCTCTTTGAACAGGAGAATTTAAGATGACTGAAAAAAAAGCAGGTATTTTATTTTACTCTTATGCCCAGTTTTATGTGAAAACATTTCAGAGGGGTTGAACGCATAACTAAATTTAAGTAACCAAATTATGAATTTCCAGACCACTGACATATAATTGCAGTTTGCATTTCGAACATTGCATGATTGAGAGTTAACCTGTATGACTTGAAAGGTTTTTTCATTCTTTGAAGTACGATCAATGATCCTCAACTTTTTTTTCAAATCAGAAAACCTTTCTCTTTGTGAATGCCAAGCACTGTGTGTGAAAGGCCTGGTCAGCATTTGCATTCTGTCAATTTGATAAATAAAAATAAATCAGTAAGAATGTGTAAAATCAATTAACTAAACAAGCCGTGCATAGCCCTCCAAAGATGTAATTCCAAGTGCTGCAGATGCAGTCAGCTGCATCTCCAGTTGTGCTTACCAAGATAAGGAAAGTTATTTATACAATTTAAAATGCAAGGTATTTGCCAAAGAGCAAATTTAAGTTTCTGTTGAAATTAATGAGAGAATTCTGGTTCATGATCACTCATGTATGTTTGATTAGTGAGAAGTCCAGTATTCCTGGTACTAACAGCTACAGTAACGCATAGTTCAAATTTCAGGTGCAATTATAGAAATTTAATTAGGGAAACAAGTGTAACATTAATTGAATTTTCTGTATGTGATATCCAATTTCCAAAAATGAAAACAGTAAAACTGTCTGTTCAAAGAGCATTTTAAATTTGTGTATATATTCCATAGCAATATCTATCTAGAGAAAGAAAAATAAAACATAGAAAATACTTCATCGTGGTTTTTTGGTTTGCTGGGAACAGGCAAGAGATGATTTCAAAGCATAATACCCTCTTACTGCATATAGTGGCCTTTGGACTTGAACCATGCCTTTGGGGTTTTTTGGTCCTCTTACTGCATGTAGTGACCTTCTTTGGACTTGAATTGTGCCTTTGGGTTGTTTTTGTGAGTGCCTTTTTAAAGGACCAACTCATATATTCTTATGGGCTAGTTTACTGTTGCTTTAAATAATTTTAATCATATGCGTAGATGAAAAGCTTGCATAAACCACAGCCTTTCTGGTTTGGTTTATGTAGACTCTCCAATACTTATGCTTATTGGCAGTTATATTAAACAATTTCTTGAAGTGTTTATTTTTTCTGTATCAGCCATCCTGTTGTTCTGTGTTAGACACTCTTCAATTTCAAATAAAAACTGCATGACAATGCAGTATAAAGCTCATCCAATATGATCAGTCATTGCAGTTCTTTCATGTGCTGCTATGTATCTAAAGCACAGTACGCTGACGTCGGTTGGGAATAGCTGAATTGATGAGAGTTTTTTCATGTATTTATTTTGAAAAAATCCTGTCGAGTGTTTCATAAGTGGGAACTTCCTCGAGCAAACTTGCTTACTTGATTACTGTATAGAAGTGGTTCAGGTGGCTATTTCAAAAGCACTGTAAATGCAAGTATATAACCATTAGTCTATGGAATTAATCCTCGTAATTCTGGAAGCTCCTTAAAGGCTTGATATTGAAAAAAAACCACTGATCAGACAGGCTACTAGCATCTCTTAAGTCAATGGGTTAATTGAGTTGATTCATACAGAGATGAGCAAGCCTATGGATCTGAAGTCTTCAGGCCCCTGCTGGACCACTCCTAATGACTACTGTTATTATGCATGGGGTATGATAGTAACAAAGTGTTTGTATTCTCTTTCTGAGTAACTCTGTACACATGACTGAAAAGGTTTATAACAATTTGAATCTTTTCCTTCTCACATTAAATTAGGAGAAAGTCAGTGTTGAAGCTCTTGTGTATTGAAAGTGCTGTTTCGTAATCAGTCACCCAATTCAGGGTAAATCTTTGGCTGTGAGGAATACACCTGAGGTGTGGGGTAGGTGTGCTAAGGTGACCATCAGCATGACTAAGCACTACCTACCCCACAGCTTTTTCAACTTGCTCTCTGTGACAGGTCTGTGTTATTTCTGGAATTCGTACAGTCATCTTACATGAATGTTGATATGAATGCCGTGTTTTCATGCTAAAGGAATAACACAATCTACTGGTTGTATCTTGCCCTCTGCTTAAGAGGTCTAAACCAGTCATTCCTTAATTACTCAGCAGTCCCATTAAGGTCAGCTAGAGTTATTATTTTCTGTCTCACGTATATATCGCACAATGACGGTACACAGTAAATATTCATCATTTGCTAGAAGGAACAATGTAGTCAAGCCAGATACCCTTTGTGAATGTGCTACAAACAGTGAGTGCCTTTGTATCACTGCCTCTCTATAAAAAAAAATCATCTATCCTACTGTTTCAAATTGTAATTATTAGGAAATAATTGGCCTGAGTAATGAATGCATGAACTTTTTAGTTGTAAATGGTAAAAGACATGATGCATACGTTTTTCCAGAAGTGTGTTTAACTTAAGGTTTCTGTAGAACTGATGTTGCTTGTGTTCTTTTGATTCTGGCATCAAAAATGCATTTATTATTGAGCTTTGTGTGACATTCCTTCAAGTTCAGACTTCTTGGGATTTTGAATATAATCACAGCAGATATGTGTACATCTCTTATTGCCTGGCTGAGCACAGAAGACTTAGAAGAAACCCTAGAGGAAAAAATTCACTCCCTTGATGCATTTTTAAAAATCATTAATGCTTTCTGGCTGCAGCATGGAAGCAGACCTTGCCAGCAGAGTAATGTAATTAACCTTCTTTATAAATTAAATGTGCAAATGTGTTAGATAGTGCACAGAATTTGGATAGAATTATTTCTACTTCAGTGTAGATTTAGTTGGGAAAAAATAATTTTCTAGCAGCTGCTCTGTGGCTTGGGAATTTGAAACAGATTTTACTCTCCTTACACCAGCTATCAGGTACCTGAGGCTGAGAATGGCTAAATGTGAAATGTAGTCATATATTATTATATACAGGATCAATATTTCAAAAGGCCATCTAAGCTGTTTGAGAAAAGAACGATTTGCCATTTTTTCTGTAAACTGCAAAAGAAACATAGCTGGAAATACTTATTTTTTCTTATTTTTTTCAACATACAGAGATAGGAAAAGAATAAAGTTATTTAAGTAGCCATCAGTAATTGGGAAGGCTCTTTAGCAATTGTGGAAGGAGAAATAACCTTGCATAATCCATAAAGATAAATTAAGCCATAAAAATAAAATTAGTAGCTTATGTGAAAGGTGAGAGCTTGCTACCCATTTGTGCATAAATTTGTGAAAATATTTTATTCCTTTCCTAGAGGACACGGTTGAGACACATCTTTTGGAGAGAAAAGAGTTATTTCCTTTATTAAAAAATGTGATTGTTCCTTTGTCTTACCCATTTAAAGCACAGACACTTGGCAAAAAGGCAACTAAAGAAAAATGCACAGCGCCAGCTGTAGATGCCATTGGACTGCTTGTGCACCAGGAATCTGCTGCATGTCCTGAAGGCATACTCACATTCAAAGCAATGGACTCCAGAAAAATCCCTGCAGCTTCTGTAGGTGGTTTTATCTGAAGCGTTACAGAGATGGGGAAGACTTTCTAGGAAAAAAAAAAAAAAAAGGTAACTCATTCATAACCTGCTCCAAAATAACTGGATCTACTTGTTTGCACTGACTTTGTCCTGAGGTAGACACTGGCCAGGCTACCACAGGACCTCATTTCTTGTTCAACCGGCATGTAAATTACAGGGAAGCTTTCTTGTTTATGAAGACAAAAAGAAATAATTGGAGGAGTTTGTGACAGAAGCAATACAGTAGAAGTTCCAGCAGAAGCTGGAAGCGTGGCGACATCAACTGTTGTATCAGATGTATGTAGGAGATCAAGGAGGAAATCAATTTAGCAGCTGGTGTGAAAATTCATATGGCAGCATTTTGCCTGCCTTCCATAGAAATCAGTGATATGACATAGAAAACCATTAATTACTGCTTCTATTGTAATGGGAAATAAAGACCGTTGTCTTGAAAAAGCCTTCCACCAGAATTGCTCAATTCAATATGTTAAATGAAAACTGTTGTGGGCTTTTTCACAAGAAGCAAGTAAAATGCACACTTAAAGGGAAATCATGTAAGTACTTCCATCATGGAATACAGAGAAAAAAATTTCCCCTAAAAAGGTCATGAAGTAATTTTTGACTTTGTGGGGCATGCTAAAAATGGGAAGAGTTGTGGGAGAGAAAATACTAAGTGCTGGACACCATAGCATTTTAAGATCAGGTTTTACTTTTATTCCTCTGTTAGTAAATATTTTTTTAATTCTCTTTTTTTTTTTTTTTTTCATTTTATTTCTTTTCCTTCCTGTAGATTTGTTTTGCAGTGTGTGTGTTGCTTTGAAGAAGTCACCTATATTTTAGAAAATAATTATCTATATTGTGGGACAAGGAATTTACTCTCTCTAGAGTTCAACTAACATCAGAAAACATGTGCAGCTTGCCAAAAGAGAGAATGAATTGAAAGTTGATTGATATTGACAGCAAGTTTTGGAATAAATACTCAGGTTTGTTGTTCTTGTACAACAACAGTCATAGCTTTTTGTTAAAGATTAAATTAACTGAAAACCAATTCCAAAGAAGTCAAATTATCTTGCTGCATTTTTAAAATAAACCCTAATACTACACCAATCTGAATTGCTATATTATTTCTTAAGAATTTGTCTTAGTAGTTTCTGAAACGAAAAAAATGAGGAAAAAAATAGAAAACCCCAGCCCTTTTTTCCTTATGAATCAAATCAATATTTTGCAACAAATCATTCTGTAAGATTCCAATATGAAATGCTACTCTCAAAATTAAAAAGTTGTCCTATTTTATATTAGAAACACCTAATTCATGACTGATACAGAGGCACGACTTTTAGCTATATGTCCTGTATATAGTCAGTCATGGTGGGGCATGGGATTGGTATTTACATGCCTGAATTTTTTTCCTGCACACATAACACAAATAAGATGTAATGAAGTGTTATACATGGAAAATATTCTCCTCCTCATCTGCTTGGGAAAACTCTTTTCCCTAGAACTTCAGTTTCTCGGTTTAACACTTTAATTAGAATGTGTTCACTGTGGATTCACATATATGAATCTTCCTCTTGACTAGATTCTATAGGAAGCCTGGTCAACACAAATCGTGTCTGATCATCCCTTCAAGAGAATTAAAAGGGGTTGAGAGTGATGGTGTGCATTGGCTACAGAAACTGGCTTACTTAAAAATCGACTTACTCTCCCAATAATGATATTTTCATTACACAATGAACAGCGTTGCAAAACAAAGAATGGTATCTTGGTTGCTGCGTGTGTGCAAGCAGGATGTTATTGCTGTTGAAGGTTACAGGCAAAAGATAGCTCAAGAAAAGTCAGGGGGCTGCAACCTTATTGATTTTACCCTTGCAGGGAAGCGTGTCATACCTAATGAAGTATATTTGGCTTCTTAGAAGGGCTGTTTAGCATAGGCAGATCACCTGCATCTGGTTGTATCTGTTATCTCGGACACATAAACCTGTATTCATCGATGTGCATTTACACCACTTTGATAGTGTTGAACTAGCTACAGTGCCCTGAGTGACACTCCAGTCATGCCTACAGGATAGGAAATATATCCAAACTAACTGTGATTAAGATGTGTCAATATTTGAATGCCATAGGAATTGCAAATGATTACCCCCTGAAGTATTCATCTACCATCTCAGCACAATTTCAGGGACCTCTGAGGCTCTGTTTATGCTGTCTTTTCGATCAGCTAGTCTATATCAATTCACAAGGTCTGTATCAACTGCAATCCCATGATACCTCTTGTAAATAGGATCACTAACCCCAATATGCTGCCCAAATAACAAGTTCTAATAACAGTCAGTCAAGCCAAATTCTGCCTGTATTCCAATGTCAGCTATAACATTCTTTACTTCCTCCTGTGCTGTTTTCCCCTTACACCTCATGAAAATGAAAGCATTCAGGACTCCAAGCAATCAAACCTTATTCCAAGCACAGTTTTTCCTTCTTTTCCTTCGTCTTCCAAAAGCTGACTTGAAGCTCACTGCAGACCGATTTGCTGCATGCTTAACCTGAGATTTCAAAGTCATTCATTTACTTAGCCCTCTTATCTATCATAATTAGACATCCAAGTATCTTCATGTCTAGACATACTGATGGAAGACATAGTTGCTATTCTCTCATGGAAGATTATAGTTCATAATCGGGATTAAGGCCTTGGCATCCATATTAGAAATCACTGCAGCCTAGGAACTCCTTTCTCACCTGAATCTGCAGTAGGTGCATAGATAACTCATTAGTAACTAGAGTTGCTGCTATAAATTGCATCCTTTACTTAAAATAAGGTATGTAAGACACAGCAGCTAATAACAAATGTCACTCTCACAGCAGAGCAGCGAAGATCTATTTCAGTTCTGACTGGAGAGGTGGAAAATCAGCTGAAAACAATAGCTCAGTCAGACTAAACAGAAAATAAGCAGGTGCAGTTCTGAGTTTTAAGCATTATCTGGATATTATAATACCAATTCTGCATTTCTGCATTAGTATGTGTGTTAACATAAAGGTGTCTGTCTCCTTCCCAGAACCTCAGCTGCATTAGTTCCTTTCCATGCTCTACTCTGTATGGCTTTGCATCAGAGATTTTAATAAAATCACAGTTCAATGGCCAAGATCCAAATTAGTTCCCACTCAGTTGGATCCTCATGCTTAATAGAAGCAAGATAAAATTTAATAGAATTGTATAGTACAAACAGAAATAATTTAAAAAAAAAAAAAATAAGAGCTTTGTTTGTATTTAAATATATATATATGTATATATTTGAGCAACCTGGTCTAGTTGAGAGGCATCCCTGCCCATGGCAGGGAGGTTGGATGAGGTGATCTCTGAGGTCCCTTCCAACCTAAGCCATTCTATGATTTTATGACATTCATCAGATATCAACAGTATTATTCCATTGTCAGTTTATAAATGTTGAGACTCTCATTTTCTATTAAGAATGTATTTGTGTGTGGTTCATGTTCAGTTTTGTCTCTTATGCAAACACTTACACATATGGGTACTGTCTTGTCTACAATAGAAGTATCTTTTCTAAGCCTTTGATGTAGTGCACAGAGATATATGAGGTGATATATACATTTTTGCCTTAAATTTTGCTTCTGTTCTTTACCACATACGCCTGAATGGCTGTGTGCATATGCACACACACTACACATACATTTTCTCACAAGGAATTAGATAACATATTGTTATTTTGTAGTTGCGATTTTTAATGAGTCAAAATTAGCAATCTAATAGTCTCTGTTAAACCATTAATATTACATCATTACATCAACAACAGTTGTTCTATTTTTAACAGCAGATATTCGAGTAGACTTGGACATTTTTTCATTTTAATTTCCTTTTTTTTCCCCTGAGTTACTGAAATACTTTGCGTGCAGTCTTTTAATTTAACAAAAAATCTACCTATATAATAATTTCTTACATATCTTTTTAGAATTTACCAAGACTTCCATAATAAAATCACAGCAATACATACAGAATTTCGCAAGAATGTGCATACAGCATTTTGTTCTTACACCTAAAAGTATTTCATGTGCTCTCTCCTAGATCTTTTAGGCTTTCTTTCATGTTTTTTAACACCATATTGATTGACAGAAAACCTCTGATCAATTTTGTATGTAAGTAGTCGTTATTTTTATAGTGTTACTTATATTATACAGCTGAATTTAAACAATAGGAAAGAATAATATCAGGTGATAACAACGTCTACTTATTCTTAGTTATTACTTTACTTTCAGAGATAAAGAAGAAATAGATGTTTGATTTTCTGGTATTGAGTCATTTAATTGGAAAATGAGAGAAGTACCTTAGAATTCACATTTTTAGTGTATATAAAATAGCTTTAAAGTCTCTTCATAAAGTGCCAAATGATCGTAAACCTTTTCTTGTTTCCATGGCAACCAGACTGTGGTGGTGTAGTAGGCTAGGGATCTTCTAAAGCTGCCTGTGACTTTATTAAATATTTTGTTTTAAGTAGGGAGGATGATACTGATTTTTACCAGCTGATCTCTTGAAACATTGTTTTAATCTTTGATTTTAAATATGCTCCTTGTAGTAGTTTGGCTATTTCAGTATCAAACATCAAGGAAGAAAAAATACAAAATTAATAAGGGTCAGCTCATGATGCTTTATCCAACTGTTTTTAACTAACAGAAAATCAGTTGCCCGAACACTAGTAGTTGTGCATTTCTTCACATTAGCAAAATACTTGTCTAAAAGGTACCTCGACTTTTAACTTAATTTTATAAGAATATTTACTGATGCTTCATGGAGAGCAATTGCCTGGAGACAAATTTGGCAATACCATATTTTTTACGTGTTTTAGTATGGCTTTGCTCTAAAATATTTTTGTTTTCTGCTGTGGTGTTTTGTTTTGGTGGGGTTTTTTTTATATCCTACTTTTATGAACACTGCCTCAGACAAATAAGTTAATATTACTATGTAATAGTGAATCTGCAGTCTGCATGAAGAGTCAATGGAAAAAAAGAGACACTGGGAAAGCCGCACAATTGCCAGACCTCTAATGATACCATTGCTTTTACCAGAAGCCTAGTTGGAAGACTCAGGAGAGGTGTCCATGCACCATCTCACCAAACTTTTGTTCTTTACATTAAATGTTGCAAAACGGAAAAAATAGTGAATGTGTTGGATAGTTCCACTGGAATTTACTGTCACTTCCACTCGTTTTGAATTGGGTTCCAACAGTAAATCATCCCTGTTGCATTTTCCCCCCTCTCTGCAATTGCAGAACTGAACAGACAGGTGTGTTTCTGTGTCATTCCATCTATTGATGCATTTTTGAGACATAGTAGAAATACGAATAATATACTACAACTTAAATGCAGAGAGGGAATCAGATCCACGGTAGGTGAAAAATGAGAAAAAAATTATTGTGTTTACAGCTGAGCGTTCCCAGGATATAAGTCCTGCAAAGTAGCTGTTTTTCCCAAATTGTAAGTGCGTTAAAAGCCTAGCTCCTTTACCAGGAACAGAAGAGTATTGCTATTTTGCTTTTTTTTTGTTGTTGTTTTGCTTGCCTCTGCCAAATTGAGCTTCATTTTTTCTGGATTGGCTTGGGTCAATCTATATTCACATGAGATCATTACAAACTGGACCTCATTTCAGTAAAATGAAAATACTCAAAAGTGCTGGAGATTTCCATTACCAGTTCAGCAGGTCTGGGTCTGATAAATAGCATTTCTATTTCAGAAGGCAGATTAAAGGCTTATTTCTAAACAGATAGCTGTAATACTTGTACATATCCTAGGTAATTAAAATATACCAAAGTTTGCTGTTAGGAATATCACATGAAGGTCGTAGGGTTATAATCTGATATATAGGCTACTCTAATCTTAAAAGGTTGTAAACGAGCCGTTTTAAAAAAAAATGATTGATATTATGTGTTTTTTTTCATGACCCATATTCATTTTCTTGAATGCAGCTACTCAACGTATTTTTTTGTTCTCCCACATTAATTTTTGTTGTTCTATATTAATCAAAATATGCCTGTAGTTAAATTGTTGCAGTGTGCAAATAAATGTTCATATTACTAAGGGCATTAGCCACTGTTTTCAGTGTCTCAATCCATTGAGAATAGGTAGTTTTATATATGACCATGTGTTATAGAAGGTACCAAATTCACTCTCTAATTCACACCAACTTACAGGAGCAGAGACAAGGAAATAACATTTTATTGAGACCATAAATGTTGACAGTGGCAAAAGTTAAACATTTAGAGCTCTGGCCTGTTCCCAAACAGCATCTCCATGTTGCTGATGGCTAGCTAATTCAGTCAAAGAATAACAATTGAACAGGTTCATTCACTTATGTAGAGATGATTTGGCTAAAGAATGGCCCAATAGAAATGTTTTCCTTGTTTATACAGAAATAAGAATAAATGTGCCTGACAGATGGAATCCCATTCAATCTGTATAATATCAAGAAAATGGAATGAAGTAGTTCAGACCATGGATCTCTAAAATCGAACAGTCCTTTGGATTAATCAGGAATCTATAGAATCAGAAGCCCGAATTTCTGCAGGATACTTTCAGCCTCATTCCCCAGCCCAGTCCTACCCTCTCTAACTTCACAAACACACCAGGGGAGCTCCTAAGAGCTGAAGAAAACAGGAGCAGTACTGTTCCAGACAGGGCATTGTTTTTACTATACTGTCTGTAAAACAAAGGTCTCAATGCAATTTACAAGTCAGTACAAAATCGTCTGTTTTCAAGGAGTGATTTTATCTCTGGTATTAATTAATCAGAGATGGCTTAAGTAGGAAATCTTCTTCCTTCCCAAAGCGCTGATCTTTTGTTAAAGAAATGCTTGCAGCTATTTCTTGTAGAAACTGAAACTCAGACGTTAAGGAAAATGACTTGATTTGCATTAAATAGTGCCATCTCTTGAAACATACCACAACAATGTAAACTAACATCGTGAGCATTGATAATTCCAAGTGGCATCAGGGAAGAACATGTGGAAGTCTCCAGTAAAAATGTCAACCAAAATGTTAATATTAAATGGTGAGAGCAAAGTTACTCAGTTGTTGATCCTGCAGAAGCTATAAGCTTCATACTGTGCACAATGAGCTATGTATACATAAATATCTGAAGGTTTTGCGCATGCTAGGTGTAAATCAAGGCAGTCAGCATTGGGTATTGCCAGGTGTCCCAGTTTGAGACGAATTCAGA
>VWZK01008119.1:0-14739 GCA_013396935.1 Baryphthengus martii
AAAAAAAAACCAAACCAAAAAACCCCAAACACTATTTCTCGAAAGATGGAACTCTGATGCCAATTAAATAGCCTTAAACATTTGCTTCGCATCATTGGACTGATCTAATTACCTTATGGCAGAAGGAAGATTTCTGACAGGTCATAATATGTACGAGTAAAAGGAAGTCATCTCATGGCTCATTTCAGTAAGCTCTGTCACTGATTTAAAAATAATGATTTATGTATTCATATGACTTATGCATGATATGACTTGAATTTCATCATAAATTATGCAAGTAAATCACTTCTAAAATGTCCAGTAATACATATGTAGTGCAGATTGTATGTAGTATGAGTGCCATATAAAACAACATTATCAAAGTTTCATGAACACAGGGCAAGCGCTGGCAGCAATATACTTATAAACTGAGATAGGATGGGGTAGACCCAGAGGTGTGTAGATAAGGAGGGGCCCAGCTTTCATTGCTGAAGGAAAGATTTCTTGATTTCCAGAATGTGATATTTGAGAAACTGTATCATCTTGCCTGATGGATTTGCAATCCCTATGCCTTTAAGGCAATGGAAAAGTATCATGTGCCAAAAGATGAGAAACAAGTTGGGTAAGTAACAAATTAGTAAAGTGTAGCTTATATCTGCATTCTGAGAGCTATGTAGCTACTCCTATTATGCCAAAGGCTATGCTACTTGTCTGTAATACCCAAATGCTATTACAGTTCTTTTTTATCATGTTCAGGGACTTAAAAAAATTCTCTTCATAGTTCTTAAAAATGTAATCTGTAAATAACCTGGATCATCAGATGATAGAAGACAGCACAGTTGTTTCAAAATAAATAAACAGACCTGAGATACCTAACTATGTTTCAGATATGTGTGGTCCAGTGTTTACCTTTGAACCTGATGATCTCTCCAGAGTCTTTCCAAATCTATTATATTTGATTTTACAGTTTATATATGTAGGACCTTGACTCTTCCTTAAAGGATTAATGTCCCAAACCTTGAGTGGTGCTGAGACAACTTTGTGACCTGGGTGAAGAATGAGAAAGCCCTGCCTGGAGTGGAAAGGTGTGAAATGCAGCAATGACTCTGTTACCCTCTGTCTGGAGGTGAGGCCTGCTTCCTGCAGATAAGAAAGCTAACTGTAGGAAGACCTAAGTTCTGGGAAGGTAGGACAGTGTTACAGGGCCGTGACCACTCCACCTATGTCTCTGGTATATATAAAAGATAGTGATTTATGTTGATGATTGTGCATCCACCACAAAAGAACACGAGATCTGGACAGGTTCTGCAATACATCCCTGGCTTTGGACCCTTTTCTTTCTTCTACTCTTACGAACTTTTTATCTCTAAGGCATTAGAGACCAAAGATTTCCAGCGCTTCGTGTTTCCAATAAAATTACCAAATTGATCAACTGCTTGGTGTTATTTCATCTTAATTTACTCCAAGGGAATTTTTGAATCTTACATGACCCTTCGCGCTACCCAGGGTAGCTCAGCAATTGGGTCCTGACGATGTATTATCACAGCGTCTTGCTAATGTAAGTCCACCTTCATAACGATACACAATCATATCCTGGAGAGCATGAAGCCTGTCTAAATCAGAGGAAACTGAGTGGTCTTGTGACCATTCTGCATAGTGATATAAAGTACATCAGGAGATAGTTATATAATGAATACCAGACTCCACATTATTTATACATGATCTCATTATATTGCTTAAGCTGTGCTAGCAAATAAGCAGCAGGACATTCTTTCTTTTCTTATTTATTCTGCTTGTAATCTTTTTCTGCAATTAAATATGTTTCTTATTCATCATATTAGAATTGTTTGGAAACAAGTAAATATTACTGTGCTCTTGTGTTTGCATTTTGCTTAGTCCATCTTATTCTTAGAATCTGATCTTTATCCTGAAGGAATGTAAAAATGTGAGAATTCTTCAAGGATAAAACAAATCCTTATTTTAGCAAGTTGGAATGTGATAAATGTTTTACACTCCTCCTAATCCCACGTGGGACTTTGGAAGATTCTGCATGAACCTCACACTTAAGTAAAAGAAAAGAGAAGGACTGTGATGGATTAATCTTCACGGTTGTCAGGTACCCACTAACCCTCTCTCACTCCCCCTCCTTAAGTAGGACAATGCAGGAAAATTACATGAAAGCTTGTGGCATGACACTTCACCACTACCACATCTTTCTCCTCACACTGTTCTCCACTCCATGGGACTCAGTCCCTAATGAACTTCTCCATTGTAGGTCCTTCCCACAGGATGAGGTTCTGCAGCAACCCTTTCCATGGGGTACAGTCCTTCAGGAATAGACTGATCCACTCTGGGTCCCCCATGGGCCATGGCTCCTGCCAGAAAACTTGCCCTTGCATGGAATCTCAATGGGCTGCAGCGTGGATAGCTGCTCTAATGGGGTCCTCCATGAATGACAGTAAGGCAATTTGCTTCACCATGGTCTTCTCCCGGGGCTGCAGAGGAGTCTTTGCTCTAGCATCTGGAGCACCTCCTCCCTCTTCTTCACTTAACTGGGTTTCTGCAGGGTTGTTTCTCTCACACTTTCTCTTCCCTCTCACAGCTGCTGTTCAGCTTGTTTTTACACTTTCTTAGATGTGTTGTCAGAGAGGCACCAACAGCATCACTGATGGTCTCAGCTTTTACTGATGGTGCATCTCTTTTTGAGCTAGTTGAAACTGGCTGTGCCCAATATGGGGGGAACTCCTAGCCTCTTCTCACAGAGGACAACCCTGCAGCCCCCTACTACCAAAACTTTGTCATATAAATCCCAGTACAGAACTGAAGTAAATGTTTTGAACTGATGAACATTAATGACTCATCCTGGATAAGATGAAGATGAGAAGAACAGTAGTGCACTAAGAAGCAAAATTATCTCCCTATGCTCTTCACAGTTCAGTTCCTCACTAAAATTAAGGAAATGTTAAAAGATTTGCACAGTTTGGCTTAGTCACTGAGATAATTTCTACAACTTGCTCAAGTTTGCGTGTGCATTGTGCTGAAGAAAACCAGGATATGTGGGAAAGTCTTACTTTTCTTCCCTTGTATAAAGCTCCCAAGATCGTCTTTGTACAGATGAAGCCTACGAAGTGGAAAGCTCTTATATATCCCTATGAGTTAGGTATTCATATGAATTTAATAGAGAAATAACTGCCTAGTTATTCCACAGTGTTGTGGCATATTCCTTTATCAAAAAGTTACTACAGTAAAGAGTAATACATTTTTAGACATTCTTTAGCTGAGTAACAAAACTGTAACAGAAGAGATAGACAAAAAAAAAAAAGTAGTTTTAGAAAATGCAATTAGACCACAGTAGAAAAAAACAGATATTTTACAAAGGATTTCAGATTAAATTGGGGGAAAAAAAAAAAGAAGGGAAAAAAACAAAGAAAAGACAGAACTAATTAATGAAATATCTGGCTATAGGATTGAAGAGTATAATTAATAGACAATATTAATGATGTCCTAAAGCCAATGATTCAGAGATGACTTGCAGCTAAGAAAGAAAAGTTTACAAGGTCACCAATACCAAGGGAGCTGCATTTAGACTAGAATCAGTGCACAGAAGGCTTACAGAATAATAGGGATAATGTAGAGTTTATCTTGCTGGAAGAAATAAAAGCTTTGGCTCATTAAACCTGGAAAATTAAGGTCTAAGTCTAATATGACTGTTCAATCTAAATATATTGGGGGGCTGGAAAAGCAGAAAAGATAAACATTAGGAAGGAAGATATGTGAGCTATTTAAACTACAAGTAATAAGAACAAATGGATATCAACTGGCCATGAACAAATTTAGAACAGAAATTAAATTCCTTCTTTAATATCAGAATAGTTGTGGAGGTTTTCTAATGGATGGGAACGTGTTCACTGTTGTTAAGAAGCTAACAGTCTATAAAAAACATTACATGATATACTTGTCTATGATAGTGGAGGGCTACAGTCAGCTTCTCAGGAATCCTTTCCTAGTTCTACATCTCAACCACCTGACAGAAGAGTAGGTCACAGTACCATAATACCACTCCCACCCTCTACATATAGAAAAAAAAGTAGGACTTCATCCACGTTCCCAAAGCATGTATATCTCTCTGGATCCAGCAAGCAGTGTGCATCACAGGTATTGTATGTCAGTCATAATATTCCTGTCTAAATTATTTGTCTTATTCTGATTGTGACTCGTAGTACACAGAGAAAGTGTATCTTCTACAGCCAAACCATTGCGTTACATAGAAGGTAAATTGTCTTTCATTTGATATAGACAAAGTTGTACCTCTGCAAATGTGTGCAATGCCTAGTGTAGACTTGTCATAAATTCAAAAATTTAGCAAAGAATTAAATATAAATAAATAAATAAATCACAGTCTCTATTTCATATATGAAGTAAAATTAAAATCGTATATTAGTCAACTTGCAAGTCTATTGTGGACATCTTATAAAAGTACTTCCAAGACTGGGGTAGAATTTTGTGGCATATGGATCAAGGATTGGTTTTCCAATTGAATGTACATTAGTAGTAATGGGATGAAATTTAACAAGTTGATTCTGCACCTAGGACATGTAATGCTGAGGACAAGTATAAATTGGGAGAAGAGAGACTGGAGAGCAGCCCTGCAAAAAAGCAATCTGGGGATTCTGGTTGATGGCAGGCTCAATAGAAGCCAGCAGTATACCCCAGCAGCCAGGAGGGCAAACTGCATCTCAGAGTGCATCAAACACAGCACCACCAGCCACTCTAAAATGGTGATTATCCCACTGTATTCAGCTTTCTTGTAGCCTCAGCTTGAGTACTGTATGCAGTTCTGGGCCTCACAAATTAAGAAGGGTATTCAGGTACTCAAATGTGTCCAGGAGAGGGCAACAAAGATGGTGAAAGGGCTGGAAGGAATGTCCTGTGAGGAGCAGCTGAGGATTTCAGACTTGACTAGTTTGGAGAAAAGGAGGCTGAGTGGTGGTGATCTCATTGCTCCCTACAGCTTCCTGGGGAAGGGAAGTGGAGAGAGAGGTGCATATCTCTATTCCTTCGGATCCAGCGACAGGACAAGTGAATGGTTCAAACCTGCATCAGAGGAGGTTCAAACTGGACATTAGGAAGCATTTTACTGAGAAGATGGTCAAACAGGGGAATAGGCTTCCTAGAGAAGTGGTTGATATCTGAAGCCTGTCAGTGTTTAAAAGGCATTTGGACAATGCCCTTAATAACATGCTTTAACTTTTGATCAATTCTGAGTTGATCAGACAGTTGGACTAGATCATCTTTGTAGGTTCCTTCCAACTGAAATATGTATTCCATTCTAGTCTAGTCTAAATTAGTTTAGTATCACATAAATAAAAGGACATTTTCTATCAAAACAAACAACTAAGTTAGTTTATTTTAAAATCGCACTGTATACCAAAGCAGTGCACTATATTCAACTGGAAACTGAATGCTTCTCAGTGTTGCCAAATTATCATTATATGACCCATCAAAAACAAATCTCCCAATAGTGTTCATGAAAACTAAAGATTACAGTGCAGCTGAAATATGAGATATTTGTCATTATTTTGCTCTATTATGTTCCAGCCTACACATCTGGCCAATAGACTGCAGCTCTTGAAAGGGCGGTGCAAATTTCTTTAATCTTTACTCTTCCCTTCTTTCAGACTAACCAGAGAATTGAAGAGATAAATTGTTCGGTTTTGGTATAGGAGGACAAATACTGCAATTTGGCCTTAGTCAAAACTATATTTTCTGATTTTTAGGAATACGCAAATAGTTTTCATACTGCTAATAATCATTTAATTTCTCATAAAAGCTTTAAATAATTTCATATTTCTCCTCACTTCTAATTAATAAAGTTCTTTTTCTAAGTAGTCATAAAGCAAGCAAAGAAAATTCATCATAAGCATAGCAAATGTAAGACAGTGCCACAGCAGCAAAGTAAGTCATTGATGCCTGGAGGAAACAGAGTGCTTAGAACCAGATTTACTTATTATATACAGTTGAGATTCTCTTTAAAAGTCATTGTCAACTTATATTCCATGAGCTAATTTAGATCTATGGGGCAAATTTTCTGATGTTTTCGTTAATCTTCAAAGGATATTTTTCTGCTTGCCTTGCAGTTTCAGAATTTCAGGAGATGTTTCTTACTGAGTAAAAACTAATACAGCAAGAGGGAAACTAAATAATGTAAATCCTATATACCTTGTGTCTTTCAGTATGAAAACTCATAGTCTAACTTTCAGAGAAGGGGTTTGATAATTAATATTTTTTCTCCTAATTCCCAGCAGAAGAGATCATGACTTTGGGGTTGACATTTATGTTCTCTGCCTGAATGTCATGGTTTAGGGTCAGGGCAGCTCGCTAGACCTATATCAGATGTTCTCTGTTAACTCCCCTTCCTCCCCAAAGGGGAAGAGAGAAGGAATAAGGAAGAGAGACTTATCAATTAGAAAAGGAACCTAGAACAACTTTAATTGAAATAATAATAATAAAATGGAATCTATACAAATATATGCAAAACCAAGTACTGACCCCCCCACCCACGTCAATTACATCACTATCACTACTGATGTTGTGGAGCAGACACCAGGAAAGTCCCAGACAGGGCCCAGCAGCAGATGGGAATTGAGTTCAGGAGCTGGATTCTGGTACTGAATTCAGGAACACTCAGATCAGGATCGAAGGCAGAATGGACAGAGTCCTCTTTGGATTCCAACCATTGAAGGAACAGGAAAGAATCCAAGCCAGGGCTCAGTTTGAGCCCCGCAAGCTGAGGGCAACTGAGCAAGGACCCCCAGAAGCTGAATATGGCGTCTATGGGATGGAATACCCTGCTGGTCAGTTTAAGAGCACCGATCTGTCAGCTCCACCCTGTAAGTGCAGCCTTATTCTTACTGCACCCCGCAATGTGGTACACAAGATCTAGCAGTGGCCTTGGTCTGCACACCAGTCCCTGATACTAACTCTAGACATCAAGCATTACCACTGCTAGAAGAGGGCACTCTTTGTGAAAATATGCTGCTAATTTCAGAAAGTGCAGTTAATTAAAGGAACTTAGCTGAAAAGTACAATCACTGAACAGATTTGTACTGTTCTAACTCTAACCAGGACACTGAACATTGCTGGTCATAGAAAGAGAGATTTTGTTCATTCTTTTTCTGCAATCACGGAGACTAAATTCCAAATAAAGCACTCCATGCGGGTATACAGTAAGACAAAATATGTATGTGTTTTGTTGCTCAAGGACTTGATTGTTTGTATATTTGCACATTTTTTTTTTCTTCATTAATCTAAATGTTGAAAACTTTCTTTTCTTTTTAAGGACAATATCTATCAAACCTCTTACTGAATTTGCAGCAGTACTGAAAACAGCAGAAAATACATCACAGAAGGCAACAAATGTAACTTCATTGTAGGCAAATATCAAATCACTGAGGTAATGTGACAAAGAAGGTATTCCTTTACTAGACTTGACAAACAACCTTTAATATAACCAAACACTTGATTGTATGTTCTCTGAGATTTTCCTGTTTGTTCAACAACTAGCTTGATAATGGCATGTAGAGTATAATTAAAGCTAGAAAGTATTGCTGCTGTGCAAATGATAAATGCATTCATCAAGCTTTGAGAATGGGATGGGAAGAATATACCATAAAAAGTAGATATTATGATGATTATTCTGTGCTGTTATCTTCTGAGCCATCAGTCTTTGATTGGGCCAACATCTTTTATGAAGGTAAATTTTGAAAAGCTTAACAATCCAAGAATGAAACACATTTTCTTCTTTCAGTATTTGAAAGAGAAATTGGGTAAAATCATATATTGTTGTTTTTTATTTTTTTTTTTTTTCAATTTTGATTGTATAATAATGTTTCGATTGTTATTATAGTTCAACTTTAATCAGATTCATAAACTTGTGAATTCTGCTACAGACACTGCAAATTCAATTAAAGTAAAAATAATGTTTCTTGATTACTGAAGGAGTAACTAAAGCTTTTTATGGAATTATCTATGTTAAAATTTTATTTTGGATCAGAATTGAGTTTTCAAAGTAAATGCCTTAATTGCCTCCACTTGCCATGGCTAAAATAAAATTATAAAGCATATCAAATATTTAGTGCTCCAAGTGCTAAAGGACATTCAGTCCATGGAGTCAGACAAGAGCTACCACAGAATAACTCCCATGGAATTTTAGATTTTAAAATCATCCTCAGTTTCTCATTCTCATTTTTGTCCTTTCTTCTTCTTTTGTGTGCAAATTTAGTATGAAAGCTAAAACGGAACATTTTATAAAATAATGTTATCATAACAGCAGAAAGTAATTTCAGTTTATCACCTACAGTAAAAATAGAAAGTGAGTTATGCAGGATTCTTATCAACTACAGAGAAGGTATTCAAACAAAATCAATCTGCATCAGTAATGGAAGAAACACACAAAGACAAATCTATAGTGGTGAAGAAACCATCCTATTACTTCCTGGGAAACTTGAAGCTGCTATAAATAGTGAAGACACTGTAGAGCTTCCAGATAAAATGTTCTTATTTATAATGTCTGATCTTTCCTAAAAAGGTTTATTCATACTTTCTTGTATTCATCATTAGTATAATAAATTAGGACATTCTTACTGTAATACCTCAGGAGAAGTATCACATTTGTTAGATCATAGTTTATCTATCAAGATATTGAAAGGTCAGTTTTTTATCTGTTCTTCCTAGTTAACATGTATAGCATCAATAACTGGAGGCATATTTTGAACAAATCATCATTACAGTTTCGTAGTTTAATATATTGAAAGAAATTTCTATTCTGCTCACAGAGTTAATTTCTAAAATTCAGATATTAAATTCCAGCACAGGGTCATCATCCAAACAAGGATACACAATGAAATATTACTAAGCAAGTGGAGTCCTCTTCATATTTATTTTACAATTTTACTCTTTCCCCCCAAAAAATTAAAAAGAAAATAATTCACAAATCTAATTTCTAGCACCAGTTAAACTTGCTTGATAAGCAATGTTAGTACAGACATATAATTTCAACGGCATAAAAATAAATCCACAAAAATCTTATTACAGGAAGGAGAGTTGAGATTACTGTCTTAAAGATTCTTACCTCATAAGAGCATGTTTCTGTGATTTTCAGAAAAAGGACAATCAAAAAAAAATTCAAACACAATAATGCAGTGATAATGAAAATTACAAATTCTCTCTTCTTTCCAGTTCTTGGGACTTCTTTACATAAAAATATCACTCTTCTAATCTTCTTTCTTTTGAAGATGTATATCAGATACTATTTTATTTTATTTTATTATTTTATTTTATTTTTTTCTGGTGCAAGCATGTTCTCCATTTCTAAATATGAACTTTAAACAAAAATAAACCCAAAAATACAGTGTCTATCCATTCTCTCTGCCATTTTTACATCCTTTCTCCCTTTCATCTTCAGATCCAGTAACTGAATCTATGCCCTGACTTTCTTTGTACTGAAACTCTCTTTCATATGCTGTCTTATCTGACATCTGCTCTCTTGGACTATCATCCATCTCAGCCTGTCTGACATTTCTGGATGGTTCGCCATCAGCTCGATGTGAGCATGCTAGAGACAGAAGGGCCCATTACTTTTCCAATCATGTTTGTGTTAATCTTATTTATGGCTATTACAGAATCTTTTTCTGTTCTAGCTTTCCTGCATTAGATAAAATATAACAACTATTTCTTAATTATGTTTAAGTGCAAAAAAAACCCTCTTATTAAGAGAAAAAATAAAATGGAAATATTTTTCTTTGTGCTGACATGTTCTAATACTCAGTACATGACTCTAGACAGCCTGAAACGAAGATGGCTAAATTTTCTTGGCTGTCTTATCTACATTTCCTGGACTTTCTGACTCATCTCCATATCTACAGGCAGATTCTCATTCTTGCCTTCGAAGTCCTTCAGAGTTTCCTTGTGTTTTTGTCTTAGATTTATCTACCATTTTCTATGTAAACAAAACATACATTCCGGGGTTTTTGGTCTCTTTCCAAACATGCCAAATGTGTTTCCAAAGTATTATCCCAGTCTTTCCCATTGTTATATAATAGCTGAAAAGTGGATGACTATTCTGTCAACACACTTACAAGAATTAGACTTTAAAATTACTGATATTCATGCTTTCAAATTGACCCTGATTAATTGATAGCATTTTAGTCCTTTTTTTCCTATTTAAACTATCTTGAATTGACTAGATCATGCTGTTAATGCACAGTTCAAAAAAACTGAAAGCTTTATTTTTATTAATTTTTTCATGTTTTATTATAATCACTAATTTATAAATACCATAGAACTCTGAAAGTGCAGTTTAGTAGTACAGGACAAGAAATTTAATAAGTTTCTGTTCTGGAAAAGTCCTTTATTTCAAAGGAAAATCCAAATATTGTATTTGTATTTAATTAACTGGAAAAATACTGTAGCAGATATATTTAATCAATGTGAGATATTTTTAGTGTATAGAATCTAATCAGTCACTCTCTCACACTATCTTCTATGTGTATAAACACACATACATATATGTATATACAGGTAAATATATTTGTAAAAGTCATCTGTAAAAATCACAAATAAGAAATATGTAAGTTATATTAACAGACATAGAAATTGTACTGAGATCTTTAGTTCAATATTTGCATATGTAAAATCTTGTATAACAAAACATACTCGGGTAAATGCTGTGATATTAGAAAAACAATGTCTCCTTTATCAAAATTCCAACAGAATAACTCCTATCTTTTCCTCCATTGCAGGACATTCAGACATTTGCTCTTGCTATCCCTATATAGCGAAAGGAATTTTTTCAGTTTCTAAAAATGTTCTGGCTTGACAAAAATCAGATATAATGCGTGAAAAGGTTAGCTGCTGAACAAAATGAGTGTGTTTGTTGTTTTGTTTGTTTTGCTTTGTTTTGTTTTGTTTTTTCTGTAGTACATACCCACAATTCAATTATTTCTAGTGTGTGAGTATATGGATATATGTATGTTTGTCACTGTATGTAGGTATCTTCGAGTGATTTTCTAGAAAGTCACCTCTGTAGACATTTTCACTGGTTTCTTGGACTCTTACAGTGAAATAAGAGCATCATAGAATCAGAATAGTTTGAGTTGAAATGGATCTGTAAAGGTGATCTAGTCCAACCCTCCTGCAGTGAGCAAGGACATCTGCAACTAGAATAGGTTGCTCAGAGCCCTGTCCAACCTGATCTTGAATGTTTCCAGGGATGAGGTTATCGACTACCTCTCTAGGCAACCTGTTCCAGTGTTTTATCACCCTCATTGCAAAAAATTTATTTCTTATATCTAGTCTATCACTTGTCCTATCGCTGCAGGCCCTACTAAAAAGTTTGTCCCCATCTTTCTTATGAACCCCCTTTAAGTACAGAAAGGCTAAAATAAGATCTTCCTGGAGCTTTCTCTTCTCCAGGCTGAACAATCTCAACTCTCTCAGACTTTATTCATAAGAAAGATATTTCATTATTTTTATATTGGACCTCTTTTTTGGTAGCTGAACATTTGAAAATCCACAGAAGTAGAACCACCTACACAATAAAACTCTAAAAAAAATAATAATTACTTACAAGAATTCTTAGTGACATTCATCTCATAGTAACATTGCCTCATTTACAGCCCCTAAGAACCTAGTTTATTACTCCTTATACTGGCAAGTAACAAGACTCAGATGTAGATGCAAGCAAAAAGAGAATAAAAAATATTTAATCTCAGGAAACTTTCTGTCTAATCTTCTGAAATATAGGAATTTATACTCATTCTGGTTTTGCTATTTTAGCTTCCTGTGGATGTTTATATTATTATAAAATGCTTAGTGCTGAAAATTAGACTTCTCCAACCTGTTTGAATTCCCGCAAACAATTTCAGGAGAAAAAAATAAAATATTTCAAACCATGGGCAAGTAGTAACAAGCAATTACAATTCAATCATAATATTTGTATGCTTTCTTGTTATCTGCTTAATTTGAAATTAGATGGCTTCTTTCCTCAATTTCTTTTCTACTTTAGAAATTACTCTAGCTTTTAAAAGCAGTTATCGTCAATGATAAACCAGATTATTATTGTGATTCAATTTTACTTCTTAATAACTGTTATAAAAAAAATTGTTTGCAATTGTTGGATGATAAAAAAAAAAAAAAAAAAAGAACTCAGGCTTGTAGAGCCAAGCAAGTTTTTTCTTATTTTCAGTCAAACGGAAATTATTTTCAAATTTTAACTGGGTGTACTTGCAACACAAAGTTAAACAGAAGTTTTCCAAATGGTAATTATTACCGAAACACTAAGCAACTACTGCAAGACAGAATAGATTCTTTCTTTTGTGAGGAAAAAAACACAGATTTTTCTATTTTTATCTTTTTTTTTTTTTTGTCTTCTTTTCCCCTTGTTTAAAAAAAAATAAATGTAGAGGCAGATGACTGGATAATAGGTGGTTAGAAGTCATCTTCTCTACAGGTAAATGGACTGATGGTGAAAATATTGAACTTGCTTCTATCAGAATCAAATATATAGTAAGTGTTATCACAGCTGATGAAACAAGCCATAAAATAGTTTTTAGTTAACTATATGTGGGAGTTTGATTTTAGTATACTGCACCAAAAATCTTAGAGATCCAAAAGAACTTTGAAGATTGTACCTCTACGTGAAGAGAATAATTTGCAGCCATACTTTTGGCAGCCTTTGAAAGTTAAAGAATTTAGCAATACGGCTGTGACTATTTGGTCTGGATATTGTGAAGACAGTAGAGAGAGGTAATATATATAATTATGTCCCATGAATAAAAAGGAGAATAGACACAGCATTCCAAGAAACTCCTGATAGATTTCTGTTTTAAAATCTAATTTGTGGACACCAGACACCTGTATGAAGCACACACTGAATCTCATAAAATACCACTGTATGTCTTGTTCTATCAAACTGATGTTTCATGTTGAAACTGAATTCTTTGAAAATTATTTTCTTTCTTCAATAAGTTTTTGCTTCATATGTTGCGAATATAATCATTCTTTGGAAGTATATTAAATAATATAATGAAGGAACCATAAAATAATTTAGCTATGACAAGAAAAATTGTAGTAAGTGGATTGAAATAAGTCATATATCTATATCATGCTGTTCCCATCTTACTTGCTGTCAACTCAGCCACATGAAAATAAAACATGCACAGCATCAACAAATCTGACATATTTCCAGTGTTACTCTAAAAAGTTAGCAGTTACAATTATATATTACATGTGTGGCATTTATACATTTTTGAAAATTACTTCTTGACAGGTTAAATACTAGTTTCATGTTAGTCAGTTACATTATTTTGTGTGACAACTTAAAAGATTTCAAGAACTAAGGCATGACATAACAGTTTTAATTATTAACTGCTTTTTACCTTACTCTTCAACATGGAAGGAAGTAAAGAATTCCAAGTTTCCCCTAAAGAAAAGTATTTCCAGTATTAGTTACACTTCCCAAAAAGCAGCATCTTCCCAGCTACAGCTTTTAGCACAATATAGTTCTATTATAAAAAAATTATTAAATATAATGAAATCTCAGAATTTCATTTTAAAAACTTGAAATAATTCTGAAGACTATGTTATTTTATTAACAAGAAGGTGGTGGTGACATTTTTTTATATGTATAAGTCTAACAAAACAATATTAAAAACCCCACAAACCGAAAGAAAATGGATTTCTTGCAATGAAAACAAAGTGTCAGTATTTTGTAAGAGGAACATATAACTATGGTATTGCAGTAGTGAAACTGTCTGTGAAGCCATGTAAATGTCATTCTGCATATTTCTTATGGAACTAAGGACTCACCCCATAATCCACTGCACAACATAAGGCATTGTCAGAGAACAAGAAAGAATTCAATATGCTTTTTGTTGTGATGATTTAACTTCTATATGTAATGTCATACATTTTTTTCTGAATGTACAGAATTGAAAATAAGATACGTATTGTCAAGTTGGGGAGATCCTTGAAGGATTTCAGTGACAGATACTAACTAGTTAATTATGGCACATGCACAAATGTTGCTTACTATTATTAGTATTCATCATTATCATCTTTTGCTTCAAGATTAAAACTTAACAAAAACTATTCTATCTTATTTATTACTTTATTTGTTTTTCCTAGAATAAACAAATAACTATGTATCCTGGAGAAGAGAAGACTGAGAAGAGACCTTATCAATGTCTATAAATATCTAAAGGGTGGGTGCAAGGACGATGGAGTCAAACTCTTTACAGTAATGCCAGTGACAGGACAACGGGCAATGGGCACATGCTGGAATGCAGGAGGTTCCATCTAAATACAAGAAAAATCTTCTTTTCTGTGAGAGTGACAAAGAACTGGAACAGGCTGCCCATGGAGGCTTTGGAGTCTCTTTCTCTGGAGACCTTCAAAACCCATCTGTATGCAATCCTGTGTAATGTGCTCTAGGCAATCCTGCTTTAGCAGGGTGGTTGAACTCAATGATCTCTAGTGGTACCTTCCAACTCCAACGATTCTCTGATTCTGTGAATGCATCAAGGGCCTGACAATTTTTAAGTACATTAAATTAATGTTCTTACAAGTTTTAAGTACATGATCCAGTGCCCTAAAAAATTTATGTTCCCACCCTCCAAACTATGGAAAATATTTTATTTTATATTTTATATTACTCCAACCATTATTCTCATAGTTAATTGAAAAAAAAAAAAAAAAAAAAAA